>JAGVSP010001452.1:0-43525 GCA_022494985.1 Micrasema minimum
TTTTATCCGATGAAATTTCAAGATATCTCGAAGAATGAGGGGGGGAATTTAAAAATCTTGCCATTTTTTGCACAAAAAATCTGAATATAAAAAAATAAAAATTATTCGTTCGAGCATGAAATTTGCTTTACTTATTTTAAGAATCACAGAGTACTGTACAAAAAACCAATTTGTATTAAAACAAAAACACCGTTTTCCATATTGTATTTTCAATAAGATGTTTTCAGCCAAGCCTACTCTCACATTATAATACTTTAATGATATATTATTATTCTTTTTATTTTTTTATTATTTTTTAATTAAATTAATATTTATTATTTTGGGCACATACAGGTACAATATAACATAATAAACAAATAACCATTCAATTCTGGTCGAACATCAGCTTTATTTTCTTTTTAACGTATTTATAGGTACACCGTGTTACAAATCTCGATGTATATAAGCGGAAGTGAATCTACATCGCATTTGGAGTGAATTTTGTAGGTTTTTTTTTATTTGATCCATAATATTTTATTTTATAAATTTCGACTTTTTTTCGTTTTTTTTTTTTGCAAATCGTTATCAAATAATATAATTTTTATTTAGTCAAATTAATAGAATCCATAAATAAAACAAAATCAAAAGCAGCATTTTAATATGGATTTGTGCAATTTAAAAGCTTTCACCAGAAGAAAAAAAAATCAATTTCAGATCCAAAAATTATATAACACATTCGACTCCAAATATGATGTGAGATTTACCAGTTTTCGGGCTGTACTACGAGTTTTGTTACTCCATGTATACAAGCATATATTTGTTTGTACGGTTGAAAAATTACGACATACACGTTTTCCAATTATTTTCTCTAAAAAAATACTTTTTTTTTGCTGCGTATAATATAAAAGAAGTACCTATGTACATAAGTAAATATCATATTTATAAAAAATAAACATCACTTGCACAAAGCTACTGTTGGCGAAAATTTTAGTAGCAAAAATGTCGTAATGTTTTTATGCGGAAAACACAATTTTTCTAATTATGCGAAAATGCAAGATGGGTTTTTTGGCTACTGGGTTTTTTTTTTCGTTGTTAACTCTCGTAAATGTTGAAGCTAAAGCCAAAACATTTTTATGGCGGCTTTGTGTAAGAGATTTTTGCGAATTCTTGTAAAATAGTGGAATCTAAGTGGCTTGGGTCGTTTCCGGAACTTCTTATCTAAAAGGAGCCACATAATTCATCGGACGGAAAAGCGTCTGCTAAAACCTCCTATGCTCCGAGACATTCACCATACCTACGTAACACTAGTAACTCACTTGGTCTAGATTGGGCCGATGATGTTGGAACCAACTAGATTAGAAACATTTAACTTATTAAAAATTAAATTATGTAAAAATTAAATGCACAGAAAATTAATTTTGATTTATTATTAATAGGTATGTAAAAAAAATAACGGTCAATATGAAAGCATGAATAACTAAAAATTATTTAACGAATTTATTAATAACTCGTAGTCAAATAAATAAACCGTTTGACGTCCAGATGAATTATGTCAGTACCAAATAATTCATCAGCTGACATAGAATAATAATTTGATTAACTAACCATAGCGCCTTTTCCACGAAGGGGTAGTCAGAGAGGATAGAAAGCTACACCATACTTCCCTGGTACACGGTTCTTGCTTCCTCTACATTCATACATCTTCCCACGCAAGCACGCCGATTATTCCGACTAACCGTTTTTAGATTATTTATTACTTATAAAGGATATATTATAACACTATCTTCCAACTTACTAAAAATAAATTAACGACAAGTTTGGAAGGGAAAATGGATGTCTAGACATTTACAGGGCTTATGACCTGTCGTTGGCAGGGTTAAGTGTCCACTTGATGTAGTTAAAAAAAAATCAAACTAGTATTTAATAACCATATCTGCAAATTATTTATTTATTTAAAACTTCATATGCAATAGGGTTCTTCCTGATAACACGAATATTCTTAAAAACGTTATAAATATTTAAAGTAAATTTTTACAATTCCAACAATATAAAACACAATGATCAAAAATGTTGTTTTCATTTATAAATTTATGTTTTAAAAACACGAAAATACGAATGATTTTTAACGCCCGTTATTGGTTAATGACGTCAAACCCGTCTCATGAAAAGCGTGAAATTCATTATGAAGTGAGCGCTTATATTGCTGTGACGTCACACCGCATGCGCGCCAAATGAAGGATTTTGCGAGCGATTTAAAAAGGGCTATTTTAAACCACGCTAAAAAAATCATATGACATCGTAAAAAAAATATAAAAAATTCCCTTGATATTGTAATTTTTTAATCAATTTTTTTCAATAAAAAATCGGGAAGAACCCAATTACATAGCGAGTGTACAGGGCGGGCTATTGCTTTTAAACCATATCTTCTTACCAACCCTTTCTTATTTTAATGATAATCATTTATTGTACTGAGTATTAGTAGGAAGATCTAAATATTATACGCATTATTTAAAAGATTAATACACTTCGGGAATAATACACTAAAATATGACATCGGAAAATGGAAAAGAGGAAAGAAGAAAAGAGAACTATACCTGTATTTTACAACTACTACTACCCTCCCTTATCTGCACCCGATGGTGCATAGGGCACTGCATTGGTACAATTAGCGTGACATTTTTCTTCTTTTTTTGTGTTAGTCGTGATTTGTAGGATTCCCAAAATTTGAAATATGGCCGAATACAATAATTGTTCATAATTTCTAAATAAATCCTTCTAGGAGCGTCTTATTTTAGTTTCATTGTCTCTCGCCTTGGTAATGTTATTTATAATTTAGGTAGTTTTTGTATGATTTACATTTATTGAGGCAGCAGCTCACCTGGCCGGCCCACTTATGTATTCATAGCACGCCCGTATCCAATGTACATATGCGAGCCCATTAGGAGCAAATGTAGCGATCTCCAAAAAAAACATTTTCCATTTTATGGCGTTTTTCTGTAGTTCGTCGACATAACAGTCTTACAAACAATGAATTGAGATGCAAACACGCATTTTAAAGTTATTTTAAAACAAAGATAGCAATTTACTAAGTAACTTATAATATGGAATCTCAGAAGCAAAGAAAACTACCTCACATAAAAATATTTCATATGTGGAACATGGACTAACGCTGATTGTATTGTCTTTATGTAATAAATAATCAAGATTCACTGTTCTTGATGTATCAATGCAGTGCCATATGCACCATTGGTGAGGGATAGTAGTAATAATGATATGAATAATAACTTCTGCATTTTTAATTTTCAATATTAGTTTTTAATACGTTGGCATTGCAGATTTGTATGGTATTGTATATTTTTATTTAGCTATAAAAAAAGTTTGACACAGCTAGTATATTCAGATATTATTAGTATATTCAATTATTATTTGAATTATTTCCGTTTTTTTTTTCTAATTATAGTGCAACTTATTTAATTTTAGTTTGTCTGGGTATAAGTTTCAATATTTTATATATACAATTTTTACCCAAAATAAGTGGGAGATTGCTGTCTTTGTTTTTAATGGCCTCATAAATATTTTGTAATGGCACAGCCTTGTATCACGTGATTCGGGAAGATCACCGGAAGGAAACGGGGAAAGCATTTCCGGAAAAAATAACGAAATAAAGGAAATAATAACGTGTAAATAATGTTTTCTTAAATAGTTTTTTTAACAACTGTTATGAGTCTAGAATGTTTTTAAGAATGTGCATATTGCATGTTTACAATACACGTTTTACAAGTGCGGAAGGATTAGTTCTCCCTAAATATAATTACAAATATGGTAAGAGAACACTTCAATACACCAAAAATTTGCAACATACTACCAACAAGTATTAAAAAAATAATTAATTTTCAAGCTTAAAAGAGAGACGCGTGCTGAGAACTTAGTTGCTAGAGCGCGATGTATTATATAGAGTTTAGAATTGTATTTTTATTAATATGTATTTTACAATTTTTTTGCGCTAGAGTATGTATTGTGTACTTTTATTTTTAATTGAACATGTATTTATGCACCTACTGACGAGTTGCAGTAGGCAACTCAGTAGGACATGTATTGTTTGTTTTTATGTATACGCCGTTTCCCACGATGAGACCGCGAAACTCCAGAGGGTGATTATTCATGATATTCTGAGAAAAAAATCTTAAAAAAGTTTTTCAAAAAACTCAATTCTAATTTCTTAAAAAAATGATTAAAATATGAATAAAAATTCACGCGTGTAATACCGTCCATTTTTGAACTGGCTAACACCACGTGACCTGCACCAATTTCAGATATGAAATTCGAATTTTGAATGTCCGCACAAGGCAAGGCGTTCGGTGACCAGAGTGGACCCCCACTCCTCCCCGCCCACCGCCACCCCGCCACCGCTAGCATTTCAAACAGAAGCCAGTATTACATAGTCGCTTTTTATTAATACTTTTTTTTAATTAATTATTAAAAATGCCCGGATCAAAAAACTTTATAAGGATTTTTTTCTCAGAATACCATGAACAATCACCCTCCGGAGTTTTGCGGTCTCATCGTGGGACACGGTGTATATTGAAATAAATAAACAATAAAAAAATAAATTAAAAAATTAAGTTTTTTTTGGCAACCTTTGAAACGTAACGGCTAAGATGCTGGACACGCTAAAAAGAGGTTTCGGGTTCGTTTCCCAGTGAGAACACAAAATAGAAAATAGATTTTCTCAGGCCTGGGACTTTGCGATGTTATTTCCCTCTGTTATTGAGCCTCCTGGCCTGTAACTAACTAACCATCACGCCATTTCCCAGAGAATATAGAACGCCATACCACTCTGTCCTGACACACTTTTTTCGCTTCCTCTACATTCATACATCTTCTCATGCACACACGCCAATTATTCCGACTTTTCACATGTCCACTTTCAAGTACTTGTACTTGATCACGCCATGTCTTACTTTCCTGTAAAGGTGGTTAAATTAATAATTAATAATGCCAATATTTTTTTTCTAATTAATTTAATAAATTCCACGACCCGATTGATTTTTAAACCCGGTAAAGAGTAATGGCAGGCGACAGGGTCTCCTAGAAGTGTCTAGTGATGTCCACATGCTTCACAAAGGAACAAATGCGGTGAAAGAAGAAGGAAAGAGAGGGATCTAGACTAGAAGCCTAGACAAGAAGCCTTTGACATGTGGTTCTACGGTACATTTCTAAACCAGGAATACAATACACGTAGAGTTTTATTAAAATTGAATTGTGTGTACTGCGTACTCAATAGCTCCAGGTTACTAGCATTTTAGTAAACATTGATGCTCTTACGATTGCCGTGAACTGGCGTTCAGGTCAATTTGTTGATCAGAAGTAATAGTTACGTTTTCCGTGGATGAGTAAAAGTATAAGTTATAGTAGGGCCATTTTAATAGGTCACATTTGACAGTTGTCAGTTTTAATAGTGAGGTGACCTGCTTAACATCAATTAAAGTGAATGAATCGATTCGGACTTCAAACATAATATTTATATCATGTGAAACGAATTCAGTTACTATGAAAAAGTATTTATATAGATTTTTTAAAAAGGAATAACCCTCTAAGTCTCTATTATAGAGGCTTGTCAGCAGGTAGGAAGAGAGGATATGGAAGGAGGTACTGAAAAATACACCACAACACCCAGATTTGAGAAATTATTCGTCTATGGTGAAATATTCCTTCACAAGTAATCATTCGATTCTACTTATCAACATTCGATTTTTTGGGTACACCTCTAGAAGAAAGGTTCGCTGATGCAACATTGTAACGACGTTTAGAACAGAAAAAGTTTTTTTTTTATGTTTAGAATGGTTTATTAGTGAAAGTAAATCGTAAAATTACCTTATTTTGTCATTATTACAATAAATATGTAATCGTTATTGAAAAAAGTTAAGCAATTGTGTAGTTATCACTTCGAAAAAATAAATAATATTTTTTGTACCGATGACACATTGATTGGTTGTGCGTAGCGTCTTGGCGATCAGCTGTTAGATGGCCGCCATCTTTTTAAACTTATTCTTTTACTTATACCCTCCAATATTGGCGGCTTATTTTTGACCACCAGTGAGTATACATTTTGACCACCGCACCGGCTAGAAGTAACTCACGATCAAACAACTAACTTTTCAGTATTATTGCAAAACTTTTACTTTTACTTTAGATTTTTAACTTATACCACTGAACAAACAACCGGCCCTAGTTAACATAAATAGGCACTTGTACTTTTATAATGATATCGTCTGAATATCCGTTCATTTCAATATGCATATCTTCATCATCATAATTTCATGACCGCTCTCTAAAACGTGGAGCATTGGGAATCCACAAACTGTCTTCAAGCTAAGCAATTGGCAAACAGTTCCCGAGCATCCTCCCAAGTCAGGTCCGTCTATAAAGCAGTAAAAATCAAAAATGCCCTTACAATAATTCCTGTTAAAATTAGTTTCGATCCAAAAATATATTTATACTTTAAAATATAAACAGTTTAGTAAACAAAATAATAAAAACAGTTACCTATATGTTATTACAATTGCCGTCAACAGGCGCTTATTGCAATATAGACGGAAAGGCAAGAAAAATCGAATAGTAGATATTGTTATCATACTAATAATTTGTTGGTAGTATAAATGATTAATAAATTAATGAATCTTGATATAAGCACTAACAACGACTAAAAATTCTATACCTAGTACTTAAAGTAGTTACCAAGTAAAAATTAAATCTTATTTGAAGACCAAAAATTCATTTTAGTGGACCTACATTAAATATAAACCCAAAGAATTATTATTAAAATATTTTCTTAAGTGCAAGAGGTGTATTAATTATAATAATTCAATCAAAACTTTTACACTAACTTGTTTTTTATATTTTTTTATACCAACATTATATTTATTTCCGTTAGCGTTAATAAATACCAAAAAATTTATACACATTTCACTACTGACATTTAATATTTATTATTTTTATAGCTGCATAATATTCATATTTTATTACTGGCCGATTAAAAAACTCGTTTTTACACAACCATCAAAATAATTTATTGGACCATTTAAGTCTTTTGTATAACACTTTCGTAATAATATTTCTGCTCCCCATCAAATAATAATTCCTGGCCGTAATTGAAGTTACATGTTGGCTTGAGTAATAATATTCGCCCAGTATTATGTCGGGTGCCATATGACCCCATAACTTCAGACCTAGAATTGCTACCATAAGTCATATTAAAATTATCCATAAATATAAAACTAATATATAAAAGTCTCAACTACCATATTATCACAGTTGCGCTGAATTTTACTCCAGATAAATGTTATTGATTCTAAAAGCGGGTTTACAAAAATTGTATTATACGATATCGTCATAGTTACTCAAAATATAGTTGCGTTAAAGTTTAAACTGTTATAATATTATCTCATTTATTTTATTGAGTGATTGACAGATGGATCGTTCTGATGGTTAATTGTTTGCTCTTTTTTATTTTATTGCGCCCCAAAAAAAAATTCGCAATAAGCCTATTGTTAGTATTTATTACGCAATAATACAAAAAACATTCCAAACGAAAATTTGAATTATTATTTTAATTGAAAAAAGTTATTCCGTTTCAGCATTTTTGCAGTAGACAAAATAATATCTTATTTTCAGTTTTTATTTACATTCTTGTTTGATAATGCAACGACTTGTTACTACTACTTGTTGTTTAACTGATTTCAATACGATTTTAAAAATCAACATAATTTTTGTTTATAAACAGCGATGTGGTATTGAATTTAATAATATAAAATACAAACAATAGCACGAAAGTAATATTATGCAAATGAGTAGGTACTTACCGATCAAATTAGCTACGTTTGATTATTGAAAGTATCGCAATTTGGATCTTCCCTTGACTTCCGGACGACTAATCGCTCCTAACTTCAGCTGGCTTCAGTTTATATTTTGACAACGGTCGCGGTGCTCGTCTGTCCGATCGGATAACCCGTTAAATGTTGTTGTAAACTACGTTTTATTCCCTTTATTATTTGAAAATTAATCTAACACATTTTTATGGCTGCGCATTTATAAAAATGACGGCAATCGTGGATGCTTTGTGAGGTTCAGTTTGAATTCACTACGGTTACCCGTTGAAGTTTTGCCGCCATGAATTTAATCAAGTGGTTTAAAAGGTTAGTTTATTGCACATTATTTTACTAAAATCCTTACATTTTTTGCTTTAAGTTATATCTATCGACATGATTATTCGAATCTAGTGGGTGCACTACAATTCTTTCAATTTTAAATTGCACGTTATGTCAATATTTTTCTGCAACTTATTGTACAAACAATTGGACCTTTTTCGCAGTTTTTTCCTTCCTTAAGTAAATTTTATCCATTTAGTTCAAAAATCTGTAAATGCACACTAGATTTGATAGTTTTGTAGGTACAAATGAAGGTAAAAACTGCTTAATTGTTTGTTTTAATACGTGCGGAATGACAACCGGCGCACTATTTTACCAATTTAATCAATTAATCCGCTACATATTCGTGTTTTTAACATCACTAATCAATCAAATATCTTCTTGACGGTTTTCACACTATTATTTTGTATGATCAATCAGATTTTGGCTAGTTTTTCAGTAATTATTTGAATGTAGGTAGGAAATTTCGCGTCAACGGCAAACAATACTCCGCGCGCGCATGCGCATAGCAAGATCAGTATTTTTAAAATTTTCCGTGGTTCGGTGGATGTCAATTTGATTTTGACAATAATAATAGAGATAATATAATGTCAAAATCGCGTGTAAAAATACCATTAATTGGTATTATAGTTGGTAATAGAGCATAATATATTATTTTTACGGGTAAAAATATCCAAAATGATTGTTATTAGTTTGTCAGATTACATATTTATTTCATTTCTATCTGAAGTGGTATATAAATAATACTCGTGTATCCATGTCCTGACTTATGTACCTTTTATTATCATCATACCATATCCGCTCCCTATGTGTTGGGTCGGTATCATTTGGATTCTACAAACTGCCTCCAAGCCAAGCGGCCGCCAGTTCCCGCGCATTTCCAAGTCAGGTCCACGTCTCGCAACTCTGACGCAAACTGCCGACCGATTGTCAGCAGAGGACGTTCAGGACGCCGTGTGTCGAGAAACTAGACATTTAGATATAGTTAATTCGTGTATGAAATGGAACACAAAATTATGATTTCTTGTTTGTTTTTTAAAATATTGTCACTGCAGCCGGTGGTTGATCCATTACGGCCCCTATTCACTTGGCCACCAAGTGTAGGGGTTTTATTTTATTAATTTATTCAAATCTTCATGTACAGTAACATTGCATAAGTTTATAAGAGCGGGGCTTATTGCTTTTATTTTTTTATTTTTTTTTAAATCTTTTTTTACAGGATTTTTGAAGCACCAAAATGTTTTTGTTAGTACCTCAGAACATGTACAATTTATGCAATTGATCTTTTTAAATGTTTATATGTAAATGGTACAAATGTAACGTGAATAATAAAATAAATAAATAAATATCTTCCACTACTTCTACTACTTTCCCTCAACCGCACCCAATGGTGCATTTGACACTTCATTGGTACACCAAGTGCAGTGAATCTTGATAATTTCTTACATGAAGGCAAGACGCAATATCTTTCAACCAACCCTTAATTATTTTAGCTATGAGCATTTACTGTATCGAGTTTTGGTGGGGATATAAAGCTCAAAATTACATTGCATTATTTACAAGTTCGTGTATACTTAAATTTTTTTAAATTATTAAATTTGAAAAATATTAGAAACTTAGATATGAAATCGGGAAATGGAATAGAACGAAGGAAAGGAATAGGAAAGAGGATGAATGAAGGGTGTTTTAAAGGTTTGGGAATTTTTATAACCATACAACCGAGAAATATCAGTGCGTTGAAAAGTATCAGTGAGTTGGTCCCACAATTAACCTTCCTCCTTCCCTTTTTCCTCCTTTGGCTCATTTTATACGTACTATGCCGTAGGTACACGCAAAAAGTGGAACAATTGGTTTCTTCCCGATTTTTTTTTTTTTTTAATTATTGAAAAATTACAATATCAAGGGATTTTTTTTTAATTTTTACGATGTCATATAATTTTTTTTAGCGCGTTTTAAAAGAGAGCTTTTTCAATTCGCTCGCAAAATCCTCCATTTGGCGCGAATGCGGTGTGACGTCATAGCAATATAGGCGCTCACTACGGAATGAATTTCACGCCTTTCACGGTGGACGGGTATGACGTCATTAGCCAATAACGGACGTTAAAAATCATTCGTATTTTCATGTTTTTAAAACATAAATTTATAAATGAAAACAAAATTTTTGATCATTGTGTTTTATATCGTTGGAATTGTAAAAATATACTTTAAATATTTATATCGTTTTCAAGGATATTCATGCTATCGGGAAGAACCCTATTCGCAAAAAGAGTGGGCTATATAAAAAATATAGAATTCATTCGCAATTCTAACCCCATTCCTTACTATGAGTATTCTGCGAATTTAGTCAATTTCACATCACGTGTGTTAAAATCCCTTAAGTGGATGCGCCGTGACCAGGGCTGCTTTTCCATACAACCGTAGTCCACAGATTATAAATACTAGTTCGTAATCCTTGAATTTCTCCCTGGAATTTAGCGCTTGAGCAATATTTTTTTCACAATTTTTATATATCGACAAGAAGCGTGTTTGCGTCGCCTTATTTTTTCAAATCTTGTTTTTCAAGGATATAAAAAAAAAATTATTAAAAATAAGACTGTACAAACAAGCTTTTGGTTGGCAGAGAGGATAGAACGCCATACCACTCTGTCGTGACACACTTCCTTCGCTTCCTCTACATTCATACATCTTCTCGTGCACTAGTCCGACTTTTAACATGTCTACTTTATTTGATTTATTTTTTTCTTTATTGTTTTAACGCCCGTAAGGCTTTTACATAAACATTTTTAAATGTTACATAGTAGGTAGCCAAATTAGAAACAAAAAACAAAAAAAAAAAAATACAAATTCTTTTTTTTTTTTTTTTTTTTTACTTTCAAGTACTTTTGTTTCTTCAGATCGATATTTCGGTAAAAATGTTGCGTTTTTATCCATACCCGGCAGGCAATCCACCTGGAACCTCAGCTGGTCGAGGAGCGGCATAGTAGCCGAATATTGAACTCGGTACTCGGTGCCTAGTGCAGTACCCTCAGATATAATCTACCTCCGTGCCCGCTCAGCGGCGCGTGTCGGCCTCACGATAATTGGAGCACTACCTACTACCTACTGCCGGCTGTCTGTTGTCTGTTCCCATGGCTTGTTCAGGGAATGTCAATATCAGTATTCCTTTCCTTGATGTTTTTATTATTCATTTTTTTTAAGGGTCTTCATGTCGCACCATGATTACTAAACTGCAACAAGTCATAATTTGTCGAAAATAAACTGAAAATACCTACCACGTTATACGTCACACCGACCGCCACATTTCTGTCTAAAAAACGTGTTTTTATCAATGATATTAATTTTCAGAGATAAACTATTTTTTTTTCTATTTTGACCAAGTACGTTAAGTACTTAAGACCAGATCTTGTCTCGTGGTAGTTCTAATAAATGTATACTTAAAATTTTGTCCTAGCTTTTATTTCCTTAATTGTATCTTATTTTAATTGTACCTGTGTATATATGTGTTAGAATAATTTTATGTTTGAAATGGACTTAAGTCCGTAAATAAAATTAAAATAAAATTAAATAAATAAAAAAAATTATCATGTGAAAAGTCGGAATAATCGGCGTATGTGCATGAGAAGATGTATGAATGTAGAGGAAGCAAAGGAAGTCTGTCAGGACAGAGTGGTATGGCGTTCTATCATCTCTGCCTACCCCTACGGGGAAATGGCGTGATGGTTAGTTAGTTAGTTAGCTATTTTCTTCCGTCCCTTGTCGTGTACAGATTTAGACAATTGTCTCAATTTCAACTTGTTAGAGGATGATTAAAATGTATTAGATAGTGGGAGATAGATATAGTTGTCTTTGTTTCACTGCAAAATACAAATGGAACATAAAATTTTGACAGTTCTCTTTGAAATAGCTCGTTTAGTAAACTTAACATGTCTCTGGTTTCTGTCTCTTTCCTTGTCCTAGATTTTTTTTATTTTAAAAATTCCGGTCGCAATGAAACAGTACTGAAATTAAATCACATTTTAGCGATTTCACCAAAGTTTACTTTTTTGAGTTAGCGCAGTTCAGTATTCATGGTGCGATGTGATCAAGGTTCTCTGCACTTGTTATACCAATGCTGTACTCTATGCACCATTGGGTGCGAACAAGGGAAGGTAGTATTTCAAAGGTGACATTGGTAAAACCTCATGTTTCGGAGTCTAAAGTAGAACTTTGACCTTCAAAACTTCTGTGAAAAGTGATGTTCAAAAGATTGAAATACTTCGATTATTTAACCTATTGATGGATATATTAGTTGACATGATTTATCGGGATGAATTGTCGCGACGACTATTTTTTACCGCAATCGTTTTTCTCAACTGTTTTGAACGGATTGTTTGAAATTCCGTAAAATTTATTCATATCATTTTTCTCCACACCTAACTAAATATCTATAAAGTTTCGATGTTTCTTTCTTAAATTTTAATAAAGGTTATCAATCTGATCGCGTGATTTGACATAATAACAATTTTTATTTATATCCCTGCAGAGATGAGGTAGAAATTTTTTCAAATTCAGGAATATGGATATTCGAGCGTTTACTGGGCTTATGACCTGTCATTGGCTGGGTTAAGTGGCCACTTTATGTAGGTACTACAACATTCCCCATTCGGCTTATTAGCGAATATACACACAGGTAACATTTTTTATTTTGTATTTATGCTACGAATCAAGAATCATCCACCAGCGAGTTGAACGCGCCATCCATGCATTGATATTGAAGTTAAGTACTGTAAACGCTCGAATATCCATATTCCTGAATTTGAAAAAAATTCTAACTAATCTCTGTAGGGATATAAATAAAAATATATACCTACTTCCGTCTTGGGATAAAATCCAGATTTGTATGCAAGTATTTGAACACGACCCAAAATGTTGCATAATAACAATTGTTTAAAAATATATAATTAAAAATCGCTTCGCGGGCCGCGGTTGAACAGGCCCTGTATATAATTCATATTGTTTCTGTAGCACCTGTCCATTGTCACATTTTACACTCCAGTTATTTTGGCAATAAATTTGTTGCACTGGACTCGGTACAAACGATTCGCCACTTCGGTACTTTTCTCCGCCGAACTTCGCGATCTGCCGCTCCGTCAGTGTTGGAGGTTGAAAAACGCCATTTTGTATTTAATTTTTGTGTTGTTTCGTTTACACTGTTCCGGAACATGCACTTGTCGACACGACCGGGGACCGGGGAGAAAGTTTATCCGAATCAACACGTTTTGCGAATTTACCGGTAGATTTTCCAGACCCGTGTTGAAGTTAAGACCATTGAGGGCTGCTCTGTAACGAGATCTCCAATCTAAGGTAACTGTTGATAATATATCACATTTTAATTCTATTTATATCAGAGCCTAGATTACCACTTAGCTTCTCTATATGTATCGCAGTCGTGACGCATATATTACGTTAATATTGGTAAAATGTCTTTGATAATATACCGATTACCGTAAAAAAAAAAATCACTACATTTTCTACATTGATCTAAAATTAATATAACCAGCTGAAGTACATACCTAGATTTTTTTTTTAAAACCACACAATTTTTCCGTATTTATCTAATAATTTCCTTTTTCAACTATGAAAACTTTATTTTTTATGATAAAATCTCTATAAAATTGACGACCGAAGATTATTTCTAATTGCATCTATAGATTGGTCCTTTAGTTTTATTAAACACTTGAGTGCTAAGAATCATACAAACTGCGAGGATCGTTACATGAAGAAAAAAATAAAATTTATAATTTTTTTAATTCCTTTCGAATTTATTTCGTCCTATCAAATAAATTACTGCGACTCTCCCTTCATCCGCACCCAATGGTCAATGGTGCACGGGAAACTGCATTGATATATATACACCAAGTACAGTGAATCTTGATCATTTGTTACACGAATGCAAGATAATCATTCTTACGCTAAAATAAATTAAGAAAATCAATAATACAGCTTATACTTGGGTATTTTCTTATAAACGAGTAATTAAAGGAAAGTATTGGTGATGATGGATACTTTCGACTAAATAGCTGTAATATTCTGCTGTTTGGCAAGTATTATTGCTTTGTCCGTGGTAAATGGTAAATTTCTTATTTAAAAATACCTACTCATTCAAACCTATTTGTACTACGTGATTTTTTCTGTAATGTAACAAGTTTTTTTATGACTCGGGTCACACAGCTGTATTATGCAGTTATGATACCGCCCACGAATGATATAAAACCTATTCTCCAACTTTCTCGTTTGTATTCATTTAATACAAATAGTAAACTATTGTGATAACGTAAATAACAATGCTTTTTCTTCAGCGCTGTCTTTCTTTGTTTTGTTCAGATTCTATCCACTTTTCCGCCATATTGTCGTGTCGTGTCTCTTATCGCAGTGTAATCAAATCAGTTACTTTTAAATCGTGAGACACTTTGTAGTTGCATCTGTTATAAGATAAACAAATCCAAAATCTAATCTCGCTACACCAGTTAGATTTATTGGCGTAGGAGTCCGAAATAGCAGGAGTTATTCAATTATTTCCTTACGCTACTCAGATAAATCACACTTTTCTTTGAATGATTATTGCTAGTGGCAATGTCAAAGATCATCCTGTTTACAAATTATTATCATAAAAAGCGTGTGAGGAAAATTAACGAGTAGTACTACGCATCATGCGTTTTTAATAAGGTTAATTAGACAGGTAATACAGTCTTTTGTATGGAAATTCATCTTATGATTTTAGAAACTAACATACTTTCAGATAATTGTACTATTTTGTAACTAAAAAAAACTATATTTATTTATAGAACAGGTATATTAATATTTTTAATTTATATGTAGGTAGGTTTTCAAAAATTCTGAAATAGATCATGAAAAAATTCGCAAAAAACAAGTAAATTTACTATTAACAGGGTTGTGGTCTAGTGGTAGATTCGAGGATCCGGATTAGAATTTCGAATCCCACTCCAGCAAAAGTTTCCTGCTTTCTGACACATTTCCGACTATTGAAAAAACTGAAATATTTGAGTATATCATAAGAACTAAAAAAAAATTTTAAAATTTTTTTTTTTTTAAATTAAAAAAACAGTGTATGATACTTTGATTAGGCAAAAATTTCTTTTAAAGCAGTAAAAATCGCCGTTTTATGCAAAGATGCGTGTATGTTTTGAAGGCAAAATTTCTGTTACGACGCCGATAATATTCCCTTTCATCACTGCTCGAAAAACTTAAGAAAATGGGGTGGGGATTATTTTGTCTTTTTCCAATAATCTATGATCGATATGATGTGTTCAAGTGCTGGAAAAGTCCTAACGCTCCGGTCAGCTTCAGGTCAGTTGGTGATTGATCACTTATCCTAGAAAGTTCACGGGCAATGCTTTTTTTATCCACGGCAATACTTTTTATGAACCTATTAGTTACGTTTAAATAAACAGTGAATTTCTTTTGTCATAACGTCATAAGCATCAATATTTTTCAACTCCATCCATGGTTTCTAATTTTTATTGGTCGAATTGGCTTTTTCGCACGGTCCGGTCATCGATTGTTTTTTTTTACGTTTTCACTTAATCTTAGCCGTCGTCTTTTATAGATAAATTTGTCTCTGGCGGATATTTCTATAACCTGTTGATAATATTGAGAGTTAACTAAACACCCGAATTAGTTCTTTTTGTTTAGACTGTAAACATTTTATTTAAAAATAAAGTTAAGCCTATATCGAATTAAAATAACTAAAGCTTATAGCCATCGTACCTATTTTATTTGAAATGCGATCTCTCAGGCGAATGTGTGGAAAAACCATGTATGATAGGTGGGTGCACTTATGTCAAAATTAGAGCAGAATGCAAGGCTGAGATAAGAATTATCGACAAAATTAAGACAGATCTTTTACGATGGTTTGGTCATGTGGAGCGGATGAATGATGAAAGAACGGCTAAAAGGATTTACGGTGCGAGTGTATCTGGATGTAGAAATCGAGGAAGGCCGAGAAAGACATAACAAGATCAAGTACAACAAATACTTGAAAGTGGTCATGTGATAATCGACGAGCGTGCATGAGAAGATGTATTAATGTGGAGGAAGCAAGGGAATATATGAATATGGAGGAAGCAAGGGAATGTATGAATATGGAGGAAGGAAGGGAAGTGTGCAAGGACAGAGTGCTGTGGCGTTCTATCCTCTCTGCCTACCCCTTTAGAGAAATGGCGTGATGGTCAGTTAGTTGAATTTGTAAAAGTGAATTAAATTTAATTCGTCATTTTGCAACAACAAAAATGCCCTCAATCGGCCCAAAAATCATTTATTTTTTCAACTGACTGGCTTATTCCTTTCTCATAATGCAGTTTCACAATCGCATCATTAATAAATACTTTTAAGGAAATAATACGAGCGCGCAATATAATATTATTTAAATCAATCTTATTATAATATGAAAATATTATGTTGTTAAAATCTTCCATTCCTAGATCGTGTCGTCTTTCACAAATCCGATATTATATTCCGTTCTAACTTGTATCTACCATTTAAAATCGGTGTTATTGTTGATTTATTATCCATTTATGTAGGCTGTATTTCATCCAGGGCGCCATCGCCAGCTTGTACCCTACCCTACATCTTCAATGGATTCTGAGATTGGTTTAAGTCAACAAATAAAGCTCCGTGGATGCTTTGGACATCTTTTCATTACTCCTTGTATCATATTTCTGTGGCGATTCGATTAGTCTTTTGTCATCATTATAATGTGGAATCTGTTAATAATTTTAAATTTTCAATAAATATTTCATTTCCTGTTGTAATCAACAGATACCCACAGAGTATCATGCCATGTACCTGATAACATCTGTGATCAAAGTTTTATGTTTATTTATTTATTTTAACCACCTCAACAGATGAGAACAACATCACAAATAACAGAGGAGAACATCACAAATACCTCAATTACTTTTAATTTTTGTGATCTCGCCAGGAATCAAACCCGGGACCTTCGTGCTGTAAGACCACCGTCTTGGCCATTACGCTACGAAATGTTGATTTGATCTGCAAGTCGGATACGACGGTCATAAATGGAAAAGTTAAGTCGGTCTCTTTCGACTCCGACTCCGAATCAAACTTAAAATTATTATTTTTTTCGAAATTGACTTTAAAAGGCGATTTGGGTGGACTCCTTGAAGTTTAATTTATCTTACGACTCCACATTTCTTCCTTTATTTTAAACAAAACATAAATCTTACATCAAAAACACATGATAATTATCAATTATAATAATTAATATACTCGTAAATTAAGTTTCCGATTTAAATTACGAGTATATTATAAATTACGAGTATAAATGCGATCTCTCAGGCGAATGTGTGGTAAGAATATGCATGATAGGTGTACAAATGCAGAGCAGAGTGCAAGGCTGAGATAAGCAATATCGATAACATTAAGAAAGGGCTTTTACGATGGTTTGGTCATGTGGAGCGAATGGGTGATGAAAGAACGGCTAAAGAAAGTTAAATGCAAGTGTGCCTGGATGTAGAAGCCGCGGAAGGCCGAGAAAGACATGGCTTGACCAAGTACGTTAAGTACTTGAAAGTGGTCATGTGAAAAGTCTGAATAATCGGCGTATGTGCATGAGAAGATGTATGAATGTAGAGGAAGCAAAGGAAGTCTGTCAGGACAGAGTGGTATGGCGTTCTATCTTCTCTGCCCACCCCTACGGGTAAATGGGATGATGGTTAGTTAGTTAGTATAGTTAGTTAGTTAGTATATTAATAATTATGGCATGAGAAAATACGTCAGTATTCTGTAGAATTTGTAGAACGTAAACGGTTCCCACTTGAAGATCACAGAGGAAAAGAAGTCGATTTAATTAATTATTTATTACTTTAGTTCGCATTACTTACGTTTTATTCCGTTGAATTAGAAAGATTTACCCATCACGGTGGTATTATATTCTTCCGGAACCCTCTAATTACTATTTATTATTCTTTCTTATCATAGTGCCTCCGCATCGTGTGAACGCCGCTCTATGTTTTTACGCTATGCATAATATACATACGTAAGTTGCATCCGTTATTACCTAGTAAAGGGCGCCCAACAGGTGCTTGTGTATAGAATTTATCATGCTCTGTACAAACCATAATACATCTCTACTTCTATCATGTACGCCCGACTAATAAATGTTATGGCTGTTTGGATAAAATGTTTTGTAGCGAACTATTGCCGCTGTAGGTAACCCCCATATGATTACTTTATTATTCATGGTCAGCGCACCGGTTGCCATTTCTGTGTGTAATTCGCAAACAGTATAATACCATTCTGGAAACTTCCATTATTGTGTTTGTTCCGTACGTTTTGTACCTATTTCAATTTCCAGAAGTTTTGGTGTGTTTTTCTCTAGCCCGTGAATATTTATTTAGTGTTTTGGCTTACATCGTATCGCCTGAGTCTAGTGACATGGACCAGTATAAATTATAATAGGTGGGTCAGTTTAGTAGCGAGTTTATTTGCAGTAATGATTTTCCGCAGACTTCTAATGGTTTCGGTAATGCACCAAAAATAAGTCCTTGAATTGCCAAATGTTCATTATGAAACACTACGTAAACGTTATAACAATAATGATGAATTTCATTCATCATACCATATCCGCTCCCTATGTGGAGCATATGGAATCCACAAACTGCCTCCAGGCTAAGCGATCGGCCGCCAGTTCCCGTGCATCCTCCCAAGTCAAGTCCACGTCCCGCAGCTCTGACGCAAACTGCCGACGAATTGTCAACAGTGGACGACCAGGACGCCAAAAACCTGATGCCTTGTAAAATAGGCAAGCATGGTTAAGGCTCTCGGGAGGCATACGTAGTATATGGCCTAGCCAGCCGAAACGCCTTCGCCAGATGAAAGTAGATACCAAGCTGTGTCCGTTGCCTCACCTCTGTGTTCCTTACAAAGTCAAACCACCGCACACCTAAAATTCTTCTAAGACACCTATTCTCAGAAGTCTGCTGTCTTGGGCCCTGGTTAGGTGCCACGATTCGCAGCCATAGAGGAGAACAGGCGTGATGCAGGAGTTTAGTAGTACAAAATTTAAAATAGCGAGTTTATTTACTGTAATGACTTTACGCAGGTTCGGTAATGCACCAAAAATAAGTCCTTGAATTGCCTAATGTTCATTATGAAACACTCTACGTAAACGTTATAACAATAATAATGAATATCATTGCAAAATACTTGGTAGAGACTGCTTTGCAATTTGTTGGCTGCTGACGATTCGTCGGCAATTTACGTCAGAACTATTATACATACATAACGTGGCCTGACCACCTGACAATAGAAGACACACGGGACCTGGCGGCCAATCACTTAGCTTGGAAGGCAGTTTGAAATCCATTACTCAACATAGGGAGCGAATATGGAATAAATGACTGCAATCTGCAATACTAACGTAATACACGTTAATGAATTTCTATACAGTTTTTCTTATCTAAAATAAAATAACACGAGATAGTAATTTAATTCATTGTATCCATTTATTAGGTATTTTTAATTATACATTGTATTGCATTGTGTCGAATCAGGCGTATCATGGATCATATAAGATTTAAATGTATATTGGGTCCATGGTATGTTAAGTCTGAATACTCAGAACCTCCAATGTGTCCAACAGAAGTGCTGTATCGGGCGGCAACGTTTCTCTTTATCACTTCTTGCATAGTTTATACTCCGATGTTTACTTTCTTCCATAGATGCCCTTCCTGCAGGAAGGTAACAATATTTCAGGTGTTCAAATAGCCCCACTATAATAATAATATAATGCTACTGCGGCAGAAGTTTACTGTTTACTTTACAGTACCTATTTGGTTCGATTTCTCAAGCCGGTACATTATTTCTATTGATAATGAACTAGAAAGTAATTCGCTTCCTCACTGTCCTAAACTGCATAAAAAAGCTCGATTATAAGATGCAATATATTGCACCTTTCAAACTACAGTGACAGTATACAAAATTTGTCTATTTTGAATCGTAATCATTTTGCAGCCAGGAATTCAACAAATCGCACCATGAATACTAGACTGCACTAAATTATAATTTGTCGAAAATGAACTGAGAATACCACGTTACAGCGACCACAACACTTTTGTCTAAGAAACGTGATTCTACCTCTTTCCTATGTCGAGATATGTTTTTTTTTTATCCATTTCGATGAAATAGTGCCGAAATTAAATCACATTTTTGCGATTTCCCAAAAGTTGACTGTTTTGAGTTAGTACAGTGTGTTTGTATGCGTATGGTGCGATATAGATACAGTAGGTGCACTCACTCACACACTCCTAATCAGTTATAAATATTTAAATGAAAAAAAAAAATATATATATATATATATTATATTCATCATCATACCAAATCCGCTCCCTATGTGGAGCATATAGAATCCATAAACTGCCTCCAGGTCAAGCGATTGGCTGCCAGCTCCCGTGCATCCTCCCAAGTCAAGTCCACGTCCCGCAGCTCTGACGCAAACTGCCGACGAATTGTCAACAGTGGACGACCAGGACGCCGAGAACCTGATGCCTTGTAAAATAGGCAAGCATGGTTAAGGCTCTCGGGAGGCATACGTAGTATATGGACTAGCCAGCCGAAACGCCTTCGCCGGATGACAGTAGATACCAAGGGTTGCTGTGTCCGTTGCCTCATCTCTGTGTTCCTTACAAAGTCAAACCACCATTTATTATATTAGCTGTAAGAAAAAAAAATTACAGCTAGATAAAAATGTACAAACAAACAAACATAATATTAAATTTAGCAAACACGTGTAACTACGTTTTCCCTTCCATTCACGTTCGCTATTTCCTTTGTGGCGTATTGAAATATTGCACTCTAAACTTTACTTTCCGATAGACGGATAGACCATTCGGTTCTTCTTTTGTTCCTATTTTTACCGCGAGTAGAGAAGTGGCCATCGACCTACAATAGAAACTGAAAGTCGGTCTATAGCGTGAGACTGCGATTATTCCTATGTAATACTTGAATAATGAGTAAACCTACAGTTTCTAGTGTAAAAATCAAATACTGGTAAACATAAATCATCATCACCATCATAACTCTAAATCCGCTCCCTATATGGAGCGTATGGATTCCACAATCTGCCTTCAAGCCAAGTTATCGCCAGCCGGTTCCCGCGCATCCTCCCAACTCAGGTCCACATCCCGTACATCACCTTCTCCGGATGATAGTGGATACCAAGGGTTGCTGCGTCCGTTGCCTCACCCCTGTGTTCCTTACAAAGTCAGACCACTGCTCACCTAATATTCTTCTGAAGCACCTATTCTCAAAACTCAGAAGTCAGATATTTTGGGTGTTAGTTAGGTACCATGACTCGCAGCTATAAAGGAGAACAGTTGCTCGATCACAGATCAGTACCGACTCGGTAATAAGCGACGTGATAACGATTTCTTACCCATGGATGTTTAACGTTTTCGCGATCTTGTGATCACGCGTTAAAAGTTATCGATCGGGATTATTAAACGAGCGCATACTAGTCGCGAGCCATTTCCCGAGATATATCTAATTTGCACAAATCTTCATTCAATCTTTATTATAATTTAGCCGGTTTTCGGCAAGCCAAATATTGAAAAGCAGTCGACATAATAAAAAATCCGACAAGCGCGATGATTTGACGTTTGACGTAAGGCCGCGATATAGCGTAGATTGGCTCCGCTCGGCTCAGATCGTCAATTCTCGGCTCAGCGATCGCGGTATTGAACGGTATGTCATTGTGATCGCTCAAATCGTTTGCGTTAGCACGTGAATAGCACGCTTTTCACTACGTCGATAGTTATCTGTGCTTGAGCTACAGGTGTGATTCACGCCCTTATTTATTTCCATGTCATCTTAGATAAATCATTCAATTCGATGAAATCACTCTTACCTTAATAATTTTTCGCTATAATCTTTCGTCTATTTTTTACCTTTTTCTGGGGCCTCTTTGATGACCAATTCCAGTAGGTACCACTTCAACCGAAACATCGAATTGTATTTTAGTCATAGCTCTGCGAAAAATCAATGAATAACGCAGTTTATAATATTAATTTTATGTGAATAAATCTATTCTAATCAATAAAAAAAAAAAATTTTAGAATGTTGACACTTCAGGAAATTGGTTTTTATATAATGGTATTACTATAGTATTCACTTAGCAATTTTCCTAATTTAGTTTTTTTATGAGAGTAGGATCATGAGAAATACCTAAATTTTATTTTTTAATTAATTACAGAACAATATTCTCATGGTACACCTTGCACCATTCAACACACAGTCGTATTGTGAACATTCCATGAATTTCCACTTTACACATGGCTTAATACCACAATATTCACATACCAAATACCAGATATTAGTCAAATGCACCGTAAATAAATTTCCACTCCAAACACAACGCGGTTGGAATAATGCTTTTTACCATTTTAAATTCGCTCCTAAAGAAAGTTTGTAAAAGTCGCTTTGCAGAACTTTTTTCCTTTTTGGCTGTATGTAAGGCATTCAGAAACAGTGCGCTATTTTAAAATTGCTTTAAAGTACTGTAAAAGCACTAGGAAAACAATAATATGTTTGCGAAAATTACCACCGACAAAAAGCACTGTAAATAATGTAAAACAGTTTCCCTTAACACTATTTTATTTATGCAAAGGATTCAGTTTCTACTATTATAACTCTTGCTTTTTCTGACTCTACAAAGTTATAAAGTATCATGTTTTTTTGCATCTTGCATTCGTTTTCATTGTGAAGCTACAAATGCTATCGTTTCCTGACATTTTTGATACATTGTTTCGGCCATTCATTTCCGCGATCTACTTGTGACAGTTCTTTCATTTAATTTTTTTATTTATTTATTTTTTATTTAATTAATTTTTTATTTAATTTATTTAAACGTGACAATTCCGGGATACTGTATTTCACGACCAGGGTAAAAATATGGCTATATGGTGTATAACATATACTCAATAGATACTAAATACTAAAGAATTTAAAGCAAATCGATCGAAATGTAGGTATCATTCGAAATAAAAATAAGTTGGTAATGGTTCGTTTTTAGTTACTTTTATTATAACTTACCGTAACTACTCTGATAAATAATGAATATGCAGCGGCTCTACAGGGTTAAAGCCCGCTATATATGGGACAGTTTACTACACAGTTTTCTGTGCAGTCTGAAAACGGTCCCGTATAAAGCTAAAACTGCATGAAAAACTGTGTGCTAGTGTCAGATTTAAGCTGACATGACAGTCAATGTTTTTTATGTAAACGTTTAAGTAGACATTGGTTTATTGTATGCTTTTAAATACGTAAAAAACCAATAACATATTTACATTATTAGCTAAATATACAATTTCCTGAGAGCAAACATACGATAATAGCTTACAATCGCGTTTCAAAAATACACATATTTAGCGTGTCTTTTGACAGAAGTTTGACAGACTGCACAGTTTTTTGAACAAGAAACTGTAGTTTTCTGAACAAGAAACTGTCCCATATAAAGCGGGCTTAATTTTTAGTCAGTTAACAAACCCCTCTCCCCCGCGCACTTACCCTAATGCGCCGCGCATGAACTCAGATGACCAGCTGTGAGTTGGGTGTGCGTAATTTGTAAAAATTATTAGGAATAAAAATAATAAATCGTAAAAATAAAAAGTACATGTTTTTTTTATGGAAATGGGTTCTATTAACGATAAATAATAAAAAAAATTAACCCTGTATATCTCTTTTCTCTATCGACAGAACATGGTAAAGTAATTAGTTACCTACTTTGTTTCGGAAAGGTTCGGTTTTACCACGCTTCCGATCATATCCGAATTTACCCTGATATAATAATAGTTTTACACCCGACTTTATTACTTCTTTGATTCGTTTGTTCTCGCTTTGCTTTTACTGTGCAATACCATTTTTGTGTGGCGCTTTGAGAGCACTGTTCTGTTAACCGCAGATTCTGAGGACTCTCCCTGAAGTAAATATCTGCATTATGATCTTGGAAGTGCCATGAAACTATATTTGCTTTATTGCTTTTGAGAATACGTCAAAACATAAAAATATAGTATACTACTTTCTCCAGAGACGTCACGCCATCATGCATGATAACCTGACATTTTTTAAACAATTAATAAAATTTCTAATTTTCATTTAAAAACATTTTACATACCTAGGTACTTACTAAACTATATCTTAGATGACCTTTAAAATGATGCGTTGTTTTTAAACATTGATTCGTTAAGTAATTAGTATTTCATTATTTTAATAGGGTTCTTCCAGATAAGATGAATATCCTTGAAAACGCTATAAATATTTAAAGTATATTTTTACAATTCCAACGATATAAAAACACAATGATCAAAAATTTTGTTTCATTTATAAATTTATGTTAAAAAAGTGCGAAATTACGAGCGACTTTTAACGCCCGTTATTGGCTAATGACGTCATACCCGTCTACCGTGGAAGGCGTGAAATTCATTCCGTAGTGAGCGCCTATATGTATTGCTGTGACGTCACACCGCATGCGCGCTAAATGGAGGATTTTGCGAGCGATTTGAAAAAGCGCTATTTCAAACAGCGCTAAAAAATTCATATGACATCGTAAAAAAAAAAAAAAAAATTCTCTTGATATTGTAATTTCATTATCATTATCTTTTTTTTTTTAATAAAAAATAAAAAATCGGAAAGAACCCAATTCTTTCAAGGTTCTAGATCTCTGATATGGCTAATACTATCTATCTAGGCTTTTGTGCCATACACAAAACATAATGATTCACAAAATGATTAGTTCGATATTTTTTTCTTCACAGTTTATCCTTCAACTCGTCTCGACAACAGCCGAAGTTCACGTAATGTTGTTTTTTCCTCTGGCCTAATGTTCGAGACATTGAACAAGTGGCCTTAATAGGCGAGTTGCCTTGCGCAAACTATATTTTCATAAGAAATCATCTTATTATTCAAATCTGTCCAATTTACTTTTCATTGTTCGCGTATCCAATTCAAAAATTTATCTCATAATCATTTAGGTATAATAATATCTAAAGTGATAATATACCCTCTCAAGTTTGTTTGTGGGTACACAATATTTTAATTATTTTTGTAGAGTATTGTTATAAGAATATTGTTTTTAGGGTTGGTTGGAAGATATTGCTTAAAAGCAATAAGCCCTCCCTTGTACACTTGCTATGTAATTGTACATGAAGTTGTAAATAAATAAATATTTAGTTTAGTTTAGAGAGAGAGACAAATAGTAAATTTATGTAATATGACTCTTGGTCATTTGCACCCGATAATGCATAGGGCACTACATTGGTACACCGAGATGATCAAGATTGGTGTACCGATCCATCCAAGTACAGGGAATCTTGATCATTTCTTACATGAAGGCAAGATGATCAGTCTTCCGTTCAACTTTCTTATAATAAAGTAATTAAGTCTTTTATTTAACTCGTCAGAAGTCTTAATTACAAAAATAAAGTAATTTGATAATAAATACTTTACTTCAAAATCAATGCACAGATGGAGCTTTCAACTCGCTGGTGGATGATTCTCGATTCGTAGCACATATACAAAATCAAAAATGTTACCTGGTGTGGATATTCGCTAATAAGCGGAATGGGGAATGTTGTTGTACCCACATAAAGTGGCCAATTAACCCAGCCAATGACAGGTCATAAGCCCTGTAAACGCTCGAATATCCACATTCCTGAATTTGGAAAAAAATCTACCTCATCTCTGTAGGGATATAAAATAAAATATATACCTACTCCCGTCTTGGGATAAAATCTAGATTTGAATACAAGTATTTGAACACGCCCAAAATGTTGAATCAAATTAAGCATTAGTCGGATTAAAAATTGCATAAACTCTTTTGTAGAATAACATAAAATAGTCAGTAGGACCTAATAAAAATTGTTCAATTGTTTTAAAAAAAAATATATTTTCAAAAAAGTTATTTCTTTCCGGGGATAGGTAAAAGATATTTTTTTTCAATTTTCCGATGCATATCTTTGGTAGGTACTTTTCACCCCATTATTGCCCTAGGAGAGATGATTAAAAAATATTTTACCCTCTCGAAATGGAGGGCCGCCATCTAAACTCTTTTATATATTTTAAAACTTTACATATTTTAAAAACCTTCTGATTGAAAAGGTCTCCGGACGATATTGATAGTTGCTGCTTCCCAGAATTTAACTAAATTGAATACTTTCTCATCGCGTACAAAAAAGTCTCCGAGGAAGCAAATTACATTCTTCCGTTCCTGTAAGTTTTTGTTCGTATTGTATTGTGCATCATGGCTAGTTTTTGTGTTGTAAGTTGTAACACAATATAACCAAAGCCAGAGATCACCAATATATGTATTATATACATGGTGTAACAAAACTCGTAGTACAACCCGAAAACTGGTGAATCTACATCATATTTGGAGTCTAATGTGTAGGATGATTTTTTAATCTGAGCTTCAAAAAGTTTTTTTTTTCTCCTTTCAAAGCTTTCATAAGTACCTACCGTAGATTAAGTAAAATTGTACGAATTCTTGCTAAAATTAAGTATTTGCTTTTGTTTTCCTAATACATATTTGACTAAAGAAATTATATATTAATGATAATTTTTAAGAATTTTCGAAAAAAATTCTTACTCAATTTTCTTGAAAACTACAAATAAAATAAAAAAATTCTACAAAATTGACTCCAAATATTATGTAGATTCACAAACTTCCCGCTTGTACATCGAGTTTTGTTACACCATGTATATGGACATGTAGATACAGGTCGGTACAAGGTCGATATCGATCTTGTATCGCCTTAAATCCATAAAAACTCTTCGATACAGGGTCGATAAATGCTTGTATCGACCTCGCACCGACCTGTATCTATGCACATGTCGATATTTTGGTGATCTGTGCCCAGAGCTCGGCAATCTTAATACTCGTATCTTTGTTCTAACAAAGAAATGCTACAATTTCACACGCCAAATACGGTACATACTACCGGCTATTAATTATAAGTTTTTATATTAAAAATTACATACAATTAAAAACAGTAGGTACGTATGAACATATTTCTACCAACCTTGATAAAAAATACACATTTTTAAGGGCCTTTTCACACACACCGCACCGTTCACAAAAACCGCGAAACACTCCTCGTAAGTGATAGATTTGTGTTGGTTATGACCTCTATAATATACCTATGTAGCTTTCCTCTTTTCGGATTGTCACAATATTTATTATGATATCTAGTAACCGGCACGGTATTACGCTTGAAAAACCCTAAACTCTGGCAACAATATGTCGATTAGAAGTTATTGCGTTTTACCAAAAATCCACTATCAATAATTATTATGATTGTTTGCACATTTTTTTAATTGTAAATTTTAGTAGTAATTTTGAACGCTGACAACGAGAAACTGACCCCTTTCAAACCTGTGGGTAACTAATTTACTAAAACGTTTTTTGAAGTTATACTTCTTTGCGCCCGTTAGACACTTTGGGGTGGGATGTTGGTCGAGAAACCGCGTCACGCTGATTTTTAAGAGAAAATGGCGCTTAAGAGAAAATGGCGCCACAGTCACTGATGCTTGTATTGGTCTGACTTTGACAGTTGTCATTTCTTTTGTTTATTTACTTCGTACGCGTCATTTTAGCGAATTATCTTTTTAGAAAATACGCTATTGCAATGGCTTCGGTTTTTCTCCATGACTTAAAGATGAAAGAATGATTATAGAAGAAATAACTGATAATGATAATATAGGTGTATAATATAATAATGAAGTCACGTATAATATATTGAATATAAATATATTGAAAATGTCTTTATATTTCATTTATATATCCTGTCTGTTTGTGTGCGTGAGTGGGTGTATGAGAATGGCCAAAGAAGTATAACTTCTACCGTGTGGTCCGACGCACACCGATTTTTTTTTATAAACAAAGTTTAGTTCATAGGTAGGTACTGGCGGAGTTTCCCCCAGACTCCGTCATGGCCTATTTCTCCCGCCTAGAGTGAAGGTAGATTTTTTATATTTTGTCTGTCGTGTCGTGTCGTGACTTGTGACGCATCAGAACGGTTTGACACATTTACAGGAAGGCCACGTTTAAAAGCGTCGAAAGTGCCGAGCGTAAAAATCCAATGTAAATATACATCCAAAATCCAATGTATAAGTACGTTGGCAGCGCCAGCGGACCAAATATTGGTTCACGGACCATGAACTTCGCCGCAAACCAATTTTAGTTCACCGTCCGGCCCCTGAGACTATGCGGCTGAGATTATCGAAACTTTTTAGGCGGTCAGTTTATTATCCTGAACCTTTCCATTAGTTTCTTTGTCGTGGTAATCAATGTTCAACCGTTTGTGGAGGGAACTTTTTTTTAAGTTAGAATATGTTATTTTTCAATATTATTTTATTTGTATTCATGAAATTTAAAATGTAGAAGATGCATTTAAAGTCGGTCGTATCTAATAAGTGCTTATCAAAAGAGGCTAAATTGGCAGTTCATAATGGAGTTCTGGTACCAACCCTTATGTGTGGTAGTGAAGCGTGGTGTTGGAAAAAGAAGGATGAAAGTAGATTGAATGCAGTTAAAATGCGATCTCTCAGGCGAATGTGTGGTAAGACTATGTATGATAAGTGTACAAATGTCGAAATTAGAGCCGAGCGCAAGGCTGAGATAAGCATTATCGACAAAATTAAGAAAGGTCTTTTTACGATGGTTCGGTCATGTAGAGCGAATGGATGATGGAAAGAACGGCTAAAAAAATATATGATACGACTGTGCCTGGATGTAGAAATCGAGAAAGGCCGAGAAAGACATGGCATGATCAAGTAAAACAAGTGCTTGAAAGTGGGCATGTAAGAAGTCGGAATAATCGACGTGCGTGCATGAGAAGATGTATGAATGTGGAGGAAGCAAGAGAAGTGTGCCAGGACAGAGTGGTGTGGCGTTCTATGTTCTATACTCTCTGCCTACCCCTTCGGGGAAATGGCGTGATGGTTAGTTAGTTAGTTAGTTCTTATAATTTAAACGCAGAGGTCACTGGGAATATGTTTACTATAGTAGTTCTATCTGAAACTTACTAGTATTCTAGAATATTATCTAATAAATTCGCGTTTGGTGAAAATTACGAAGTGTTTTGTTTTTTAATAAATCTAAAAATATTTTTTTAAATCGATGGTCCCACCGTATAACTACTAGGATACAAAAGGGTTAAACAAAAAGGATGTTTTTGTATTTTCTTTTTATTTCTTTTTTCAATAAGTAAAAGTGTTTTACTAATTTTATTTCATGTTTTGATTTGTTTAGACAGAGAACATGCAAATCCTTACAAAACATTTAGTCGTATCCTGCATTATTTTATTTTATGTGTACTTTCTTTTGTTCCAGAGATAAATCTAACCGGCGGAGCAGCGATTCACATTTGATCATGGTTTCTTCTCCACATTCGGACCCGAGGACACCCGGCAGTACTGCTGACCGGGATACCATAAGGAGTAAAGAGTATAAACAAGGCCTTGCGGAATTCCACGCCAGGAGGACATTTGACCCTAACATGATTTTCGAGTACGACCTTTTTTTGAAGAACAGAAAGGCATCTCCTGGGACCTACAACCAAACTAATCCCAAGAGCGAGGAACGCAGATCCAAATCGGTGCCTAAACCAAAAAGAAGGTCCCTGCGCAAAAATAAAAAAAGCCGCCACAAAGACAAACCAGCCGATAGAAATAGGTACAGCGATCGATCTGTCCCAGCGGAATTAGAATACGTTAAAGGGAGACAAATCGATTTTGACTTTGAAGATGATCTGAGACCGCCAGACTCGCCGCCACCAGATTTCTTCAAACACAACTCTTTGCCGTACGTGGACAAAAATGACTTGTCCGCAATGGTGGGGAAGGACCTATCTTCCGAGGAAGATGAAGTATTGCGGGAGCGTGAGATAAGTGAGGAGACTGTTAGCATTCTTCCCGAATCCGAGCGTCCTCTACTAGACAACTGCCACCAGGATAAATCTTCCGATATATCCACCGACAGTGCCAAAGACCCCATAGAAGAGCTGTCCACCTACAACTGCCAGTACTCCAAGGATTTGAACGAATCAGCGGAAACGTCATTCGTTTCAGTGGCGCGGAAATTGGAAGAGGTGAGGCTTTACTAATCAAATACTTATTGTTGCACGGTTGTCGATCGTTTCTATATGAAATTTTGCACAATGTGTCTATTCTCATGCGCGTTTTGTGTTGTGGTCCATAGTTATTTGGTTCCGCGGCTCGTGTCTACTGATCTGTATTGATTGCTAATAATGGACCACTATTATCATTCGCACTGATCAAGTAAACTAGGTTATTATGTACATTATAGTGTATTTTCATTATCCTGGGAATTATTCGATGGTTGACGTCCATGTTGGTTATCTCAGATACCTATCATACTTATAAATTCAACTGCGTAGTTTTTGTTACTTGTGTAAAATTTTATTCCGATTCCGACTCCTTGATGCTCAATATTCCTTTCGACACATCACACCATCGAAATTCAACTCTTTCTCATTTTTCGTAAACATCTTCCCCGAAAAAAACACAGCATTTTATACTTCGATTACTTCTGTAATAGCAATGCAGCGACCGCATTTCCGATGCACTTGATTTGATAGTATCTAACTATTGTTAATAATATATTTTTAAGGAAGGTGTACATTTGTACGTACCCTAATCAAAGTAGGAATCAAAGTATTTACTATTCGTCAAAGAATCAGGTAATCGTGATAATACACCTACATAATACAGGGTGTATTTCTTCAAATGCATTATATTCAGGTTTCAATGAAAAATGGCGTTTATTTTCAATATTTTTTTTAATACAAAAATAAAAAAGATTCCACTAACCATGAGGTTATCAGTGGATTTCTTTAGTTAGTCTTGGCATATAGAATCATCGTAAATAAAAAATAAAACAATGAGAAACAAGATTTGATTTTATCTGTGAAACTTATACAATATATAAAGAATAACAATACCTACATACATACATAGGTAATAGGCAATGAGAAGTGAATATTCAAAAGTATCACCTATTTACTACTTGATTAAATAGATGCTCTTTGTGGCCCTTTTTAACAATGCTATCTTACCAATGCTGATTATTTCCCTAGGTAAATTAAAATTAAAATGGGAGGTGACACGTAACTGAAATAATGCGAGATTTAAACAAATCTCAAACAACAAAAAATTATGAAAACTGTGTTGGCCACTACTTTGGTTACCGTTTTGGTTACCTCTAGTGGTGATGGCTTTATGTGGGTGCACACCTGCACAGAGAGAAATGAAAGAGTACTTACAGTTTCAAGTGCACATTTATTACACAGAATTTAACGAGAAGAAAATACAATGAAAACTTAACTAATTAAACTACGGTTGAAATGAATAATGGAAATGAAAATGAATTTAGTTTGCCCCACAATTTGGCGGCAAGAAATCTGTGCAAAAAGCGACGTGTCGTCACGATGAAAGTCAAAATGTCTCTCGGCTATTGTCCGGTAGTGTTCGGCAGAGTTCGGTTCGTTCGTTCGTTCCGCGTCGCCCGCGTGACGTCTTTTCTTCCGCCACACTGTCATTTTCAAAATAAATATTTTATTTCCACTTCACTTACACCACCGATATCTTCCAGCGTGGTGTGTGTATGTAAGTAAGCATACGTAAGTATTATAGTAAAATTACAATACTCATCGTTACGAACTTTCCAGTTAAAAATGTAAAATGCCTCTAGTTAGGGGAGGACCCTCTCAAAATTCTGAAATACGCCTTTTTTAATTATTCATCATCTTCGACGCTCAGCATTATTTAGCAGCGCGACGAAGAAAATGATCATTTCGTTTATAGTACCCAAATGGGTTTTAAAATTAATATAATAAATTTAAAGTAATACACCCTGTTTATCGATTATTGGGCCTCGGTTCTAGTGGGTACCTGCCGATGCCGGCTTGAATTCGGTTGAAATGAAGTCAGGTTTTACTAAATATCCATTGTAATTGAGCATTTTTGTGGGCAAACTGCACTGCGGTGCGCGGTGAGCTAGAGCCAGATATATTCACCGGATCACTGAACACCGCCTGGTTATTACGACTATAAAGCTACGTACACTTACCACATAATACCGAATTGTGGAATCCATCAGTTTCGCCGATGGTGCATTCAATAGTAGTCAATTTAAAGTGTAATGAGGTATTTCGGCGGAATCCAGAAATGATTTTTTAAAATGTGTTCATGTACACTACGAAAATTCCAGACCTCATCATCATACTATATCCGCTCCTATGTGGGAGCATATGGATTCCACAAACTGCCTCCAGGCCAGGCGATCGGCCGCCAGCTCCCGTGCATACTCCCAAGTCAAGTCCACGTCCCGCAACTCTGACGGAGAAGGGTCGAGAGCGTCAAATACCTGGGAGCGTACATGACGGAAAGAGTTAAGAAAGAACTGGGAGTGCGGCTTGGAGTAGCGGGCGCCGCATTTAACAGTATGAAAGCTGTCTGGAGATCGGATGTTTTATAAAACTATGTTACATGTTACTAATTTGATTCATTCTATAGAGATAGAATGAACGCACACTACCCGGATTCGGGAATGAAGTTCTCCATCGACTGGTGAAAAGATACAAATATTATAGAATACAGAAAAATTAAAACACAGTACTTAGGTATAACTAACTCTAACTTGTATGACGATTTTTTTTTTCTAAAATCAATATAACTTTCAAAAACTTGCACAGTGACGTGACGTCATTTATTACGAAGGCACGGCGCAATTAATAAACTGATCACATTCAAAAATAAAAATTAACGATTCTCTCTCTGCGCATTATTTATTCAAACGCATTCGGCTGCGGTTTTTGGAGGTAGATCTGTGCATAGACACAAAACTGAAAAATCGTAATGTTTATAATCACTCACTATTTTTTTTAAATGTTATTTTTTACTTAGTTAAATAGTAACGTAATAGGCATGTAAACCAAAGTTTCGTGTGAATGCAAAAATATAAAACTTTTTTTTTTTTAATATAAAAAAAAAGTTTTTTACAAAACCCAAGCTTTTAAATTATCAAATCTCGTGTATCAAATTTGCAAACGGATTGCACCAATAGTGTTTAATTTTTTTTTCAATTTTTCTGCATTTACAAAAAAATTTACTTTTATCTGCATTTTACAAAAAAAAAAATTTTTATCTTCATTTAATTTTTTTTCTATTAGTTATATACAGATAATTTAATTTAAAAAATTTGGGTCTTAAGCCCATTCCATTTTTAACCGTATTTCGACTGAAAACTGAGTTTTTATTTTGAATAACTAACTGGTGTTTGTAAAAAGTAAGTAATCTAAAACATGGTGCAAGTTCCACAAAACTAAACCCCGCGCGCTGCGTGCCGACTCAATAAATAATAAAAGTATTCGGAATATTTTATTTTAGTGTAGGTATGTTATCAGATAATAATGTTCCTTTTACCATAAACCTGAACATGGTGGATTTAATGAGTTTATTAGCGTAGTGGCCACTGCTGTCACATTTGCCGACCAGAATAACAGATTACTATTTACTATGTCCTCATCCCACAACCACCTATTATACAATTCTGGTTATTGTGTGTGGGTTGGCCGCGTATTGTTTATCTTTAAGGGCCAGTCTTTGAAAATTTCTGTTCTGACATGACATCAAATAATATATTTATCTTACATGTTTTTGTGTCTCCAATATGGAAACAGACAAAAAACTTATTTCTGCAGACCAGTGAATCAGTTATGGCCAAAATAATCGATTATTTCAAAAAACGAACCATAAATAATATCCGGTCACAGTTATTCGAATATTTTAAAATAAAAACTGTAAACCGGTTAGCGAATATTTATTAGGTTATTCGATTATTTAAACTGTTATTTTTAAATAACCATTAGTCGGCAGAGAAAACCGTTTATTTGGTTAGGCCAACCGTTTTTAAGATAATCGAATAACTCGATTATCTATTATGCTCATAACTAGTAAAAATAAACTCATCCCCTAAAAATATTAAACTTTTACTTGTTAAATTCGTAATATTTTTCATTTTTTACATTCGTTATATACTACTACTCTCTTATTTGCATCCAATGGTGCATAGGGCACTCCATTGAAACAAACGTTATCACTTAAAAAAAAAACAGTTTTGTAGAAATTACAATAATGGGAAATAAATATGGGTGCTAGAAAGTGGAATCTAGTCGCAATAGAATCGGATTCTAACCTGACAATATTATTTTAAAATTCTCATTGAAAACTGTTTTTTTTATCAGGCGTGCAGGGATCGCGATCACTTAGAACCCGACAGACATTTCCGCGGGGTGCCGCTGGTCCGGCGGTCCTCCCTGGGCCTGTCGGAGCGCCGGGGGGACTCCCCCGCCAGGGCTCTGTGGTCGGGGGCCCCCGTCACCGTGAAGGGATCGGCCGAGGGGGAGTACGCAGCCAGGGACATCCATATCCTGAGGTAAATATGTACAAGATACTATAATGTGTGATAGATTCTACTTCTGGGCACTGCTGAATACATTTTTTATTTGGAATCAATCCTAGCCTACATACATGTTTTTTTTTTTTTTAAATAAACTCGCTCAGCCGCAGAGATACAAATATTTACAATTCAGAAAATAATTATTTTTGTATATTACCGGTCATATTTTTCTGGGTTATTATGCCGTGTTGCCGACATTTCGGAGCGCATTGCAGTATCCATCTTCTGGACCGATGATGTATAATATGCCCCTTCTAGTGAATTCTTGTTCGAAGAATCTACTAGTATCACTTTTGATTTGTGAAAATTAAATAATCATCGCTTAATTATTAGCCTTGCTTTGCTGATGTGATCACCTTTGAGTGATGACTGAAAAACTCTCCAGGAAATAATTAGAACTGAATGTTACGAACATGTTATTTTTTCTTCCAGTACTATTCGCCACCCAAACATATTATTGCTAATGGGTTTCTCCTACGACGTAGATCACAAGGCCCAGTGCGTGTTTGAAGAATGCAACACAACTTTATATGATTTCATTCATAACCAGGTAACAAAAATCAACAGCATATTTTTTATTTCTACTTTTTACTTCTTTTTGGTAAATACGGTATCAGCTCTGTGATCATCAATGTAGATATAAGTTGGTACAAAGTCGATACAAGCAATCATCAATTTTCGTGTATACATGATTCAGTTTGACACATGGTTATACCTAAAGAACTGAAATATAAACATTCTAAACTGTAAAAATAAATAAGTTATAAAATAATAAATAAAAAGTAAATAAAAAGTAAATAAAAATAAAATAAAATGCTTGTATTGACCTCATATTAACTTATAAAATTCGATTACTACTACTAGTTTTCTTTATCTGCACCCAATGGTGCATAGGGCACTGCATTAGTACACCACATGCAGTGTTACTTGATAATTTTTATCACCTGAATGCCACGGAATGAACTGCAACGCTGGTATTATGGAAATATCAACCTTATCTTTGATGTAGATAAGGTCGATATTTCCGTAATACCAGCCCTGCAGTTAACTGTCTTTTATTTAATTTTTATTTTTTTAATTTTATAATTATAATTCATGTATTGTAAATAATAAGAAAAATAATAAAAAATAGGTAGCAACACATTCTGGTATAACATATTCAATATTTTATAATTTAATTAAAATAATAATAAAATAAATAAAATTTTAGTGATAGAACGTGTGGTGAACAATGCTTCATACCAAAAGAAACATTTTATCTTAAAAATTACATTTCAACAAGTATTTTGTATTTACTCCCTCAGGAATCAAACCTGCTACCTTATGCTCGGTATCAAAACGTGCTACCACTATTCTATGTATGTCTTAATTATCTTTCCAAATATGTTTGTAGGAATTGAACATAACACACTTCAAAATGCCGTACAGTATTCGAGTGACATCGCCAACGCAGTTTACCACCTGCAGAACAACGGATTCGTCCACACGGCGATATCCAGTCACACGGTCATGCTGACAGCGCGAGGCGTGGCCAAACTGTGCGGCTTCGAGCTGTGCAGTCGCATCGTCAGCTCTGGGAAGCGGAGGAATGCCACCAAGTGTGATCCATACAGGCTTATGTTCTCCTCCCCACAGCCTGAATATGAGAACCTCAAAGGTTTGACATTCAAATTAATACTAAAATAACTTATTTTTCCTTGCCAAGCAGTAACTGATTTTGCTGTTGCCAATAACTGCTTTTATTATTTTCTTTCCTGCTGTGTTGTTATTAAGAACGCATTTTCACTTGGTCCTCGGCTGTCCTCTGTTCAATCGTAATCTCCAAAGTGTCCTGACTTAACTCAGGAAACACCTAACACCAAAAACAAACCACTAGTGTCGATAAACTTTTAAGCTATCTTTATATGGCGCAGTTTACTACACAGTTTTCTGTGCAGTCTGAAAACGGTCCCGTATAAAGGTAAAACTGCATGAAAAACTGTGTGCTAGTGTCAGATTTAAGCTGACATGACAGTCAATGTTTTTTTATGTAAAAACGTTTAAATAGACATTGGTTTATTGTATGCTTTTAAATACGTAAAAAAACAATAACATATATACATAATTAGCTAAATATACAATTTCCTGAGAGCAAACATACGATAATAACTTACAATCGCGTTTTAAAAATACACATATTTAGCGTGTCTTTTGACAGAAGTTTGACAGACTGCACAGTTTTCTGAACAAGAAACTGTGTAGTTTTCTGAACAAGAAACTGTCTCATATAAAGTGGGCATTACATAAATAAAAAAAACGCTCTGTTAAATTTCCCTTTCAACGCTTTTAAAAAATATGTAAAGAGTATTCAGTGTGAAATAGCTAAAATAAATTTTGTTATAGATCATGCAAGAACGAGTGGAATGGATGAGGAGTCGTCATCACTAAATGAACGATACAGGCAGGAGTGTGTTTCTCAATACGTTTGCTGAGAGGGAAAATATCGCCAAATACAAGTAAGATATCTTATTTTACTTATAGATCGTTTAGTAAATAGATATGGTTATTTGTTTGTTTGTTTAAGAGGTCTTTCATAAAATGTAAACCCTAAAAGGACGCCTGTTTAAAAAACAGTTGAAAAAAAAAACCTTTTCCTGTCTTTTGAAAAATTGTTGAAATGAGTAAACTTTCCTGGCTTCTAGTAGTGGTAGACCTACTTGAATACAGTTTTCTGGTCTATATTCCTTGCACTAGTTGGTCCTATAATCGGTATATTTTGTTTTTCTTTTAGCTGGCAAGCCCCTGAGCTTTTCGATGATGTTGACGGCCAAGTGTTTCCAAAGAAGAGTTCCGATGTGTACTCTCTATGTATGGTGCTTTGGGAATGTTGCAACGGTAATATATTATGTCTTCGTAATTAATAACTCCTTGCTTTTATGGTCTAAAATTTCATATTAAAAGTTATCTTTACATTTTTCCAACGAAAATTGTCTTAAATCTTGAGTGGATGATTATTAAAGTAATGTAAAAAAAGTCTCACAATTTTGTAAAATGTAACATCTTCTAAATAAAATAATTGTAAATACTAGTTACTTGCAGAATACAAGATGTCAGCTATGAAACTTCGTATAATTAAAATGTGTTAACCAGAAAATTTTATCTCACTTTAAAAAATTTAATTTTTAAAAATCCTGTAATTTGCATTCCTGGATATCAATTTTATCATCTTACAGCTGCTGTGCCCTGGAAGAGTCTATCCTATAAGCAATTAAGTGATCTTTATCTACTTTGGCAGACAGGGATAAGACTATCGCAGGATAGGTACCCAGATGCTGTGTATCACATACTAAAATACGGTCTCCCTATCAATGCTAATGAAAGGATCTCCATTTCTGAACTGTGCAAGAAACTTCTACTAGCAAAGGTAAATAGTGTTAGTCAAAGACCTGATTTTTATCTGCCACTATTATGATTTGCCTCCTGTTTTTTAAAATACTTAGGGCTACCTGGTGGAAACTCAATTTTTACCAATAGTGTAATTTTCGGTAATTATTTAACCCTCATATACAAAGCATAACAAAGAAGATAGCTCATTTGCTTTCATTTTTTTTCCTAATTAATTTCTTTTTTCTTTTCCAGAGTGCTTTAAACAATGTGAATGAAAAAAGCAATACAGAAAACAATGAAAAATCTCTGAGTCAAGAGAATACACAATCCCACCTCGTTGACCGCTGTACACAATTTGAAGAGGAATATATCCCAGAGGATGATGTAGAATTAAAATCCGCCATAAGGAAAACCATGTCCAAATTCCAAGTTACAGATATCGACAATGTGGATGACGATTCAAACAACTCCAGTGATATTCAGTTTTATCCGGAACATCGCACAATGGAATCCAAATCTGTGTGTATCAATTTATCATCCATTGGGGATCGGGAGAAAACTTATTAGATTCAGATTTTGCCGAAGACAGTACGCACGATATGACAATGCACAGAACAGACTCCACGGAATATTGCAGCCTCCTTACTCCGGACATACAAAGGTTTGCCTCTAGGCTGGCCAACGAGTCTACGGCAACCAAAAAGTCTAAATTGGCCTTCAAAGACGATTCCCTCGACAGCATTCCAGAGAGCACCTTGCATGAGAAGATCTCCAGATTAACTTGCAGCTTTACTCCCAAATCTTACAAGCCGCTTCACGTCAAGACCCCGCCCACAGAAAAGCTGGATAACATGTCTCCTGTTCTAAGCAGTGGAGGAAGAGATTCCGCACGACCAAAATACAATTTCAGTATACAAGATACCAGTCTACCAAATACACCCATTGCGAGAAGCACCAAAATTCGGAAGTACGCTTGGCTGTCGGGGGAAAACGATGATTTGGGCTACAATGAAACCAACTGCTCAGATAAAAAGAATGAGTCTTCTTCATCCCAGGGGCAGAAGCCAGAAGGGGCTAACAGTATCGAAAAGATCAAGTATGAGTTATTCATAAACGGTACAAAAGGTAACAACGATAACTCCCCCGACAGAGTATCTGATGAAAAGATGACCAGTGACGTTGAATTTGTGAATATGATGGCGACATCTAATGATAAAACACTTTATACCAGGTAAGATAACAAATCATTAACACAGTAACATTACTCTGTCACTATTTATTTTATTTTTCCAACTCCATAAATTTTAAGGTAGATTGGGACCTGATATTGATATGAAAGTTTGTGTTCAAAAATTAGCTCAGTACATACTCATGTTATAATCATATCACATTAAAAAGCACATATTATAATAAATTTTTTTCGTAGTTAGAAAATGTATTTATGAGGTACCTATGTAAGAAATAGAATTACTATGCTTAAGTACTTTTTTTATAGAAACTTTTGAAGTACTCCAATTTTGAAATGTTAGTGACATATTTACTTTGTCTTGTGTCACTTTGTATATTTTTATTTTTTTATTGATTTGTACTATGAAACCTTTCGAACCAATGTTTAATTTTTCTTTTTGTTTTTTTGTTTAAAATTATAAGTGTTTTTGTGTCTATATGTGTACCTGGTAATGTTGAAATTGTTACTCACTAAAAATCACTTAATGTCTTAACAATTTCCTAACTTAACCTTCATAAATCAGATTAATCCTCCATCTCTGTATCTTACTTTAACCCAAACCAATAATCCGTTTTGATATCAAAAATTATTACTGCCTCTTTACTTTCCAAATGGCAACAAAACCAATTTCCTAGTAAAAGCCAAGATATTTTATTTTCTCCCAGTAGGTGTGTATAAATGTAGTCAAAATATTATTATATTATAAAAGCATATGATGGACCTAAGTATTGCATAAATAAAAAATATATGAACATAATAATGAGTTTCATTTGCTAATAGAAGGGTTAATAAAATAAGCTGTCTTTCACCAGGGCATCTATTCCTGGAGGCAGAGTATCACTGAGGGAGCCTCATGAGGGGTTGAGGGTCCGGAGCCAGTCCTGGGGGAGCCGGGGCTCCAAGATCAACCAGGCCAAGGAGCCTCACCTCACGGGAGTGGACATCAAACCCCTAGTGGCCATACACGAACAGCTGATAAGAGAAGCCAAGAGGAAGCACCCCAGATCACTCTCCTTGCCAAATCATAACAGGTCAGTTGTATTAAATATGGAATAATGGCGTTATTTCAAACCCCTGGTGGTCATACACACACACAGCTGAAACAAACGAAATTCTAGGGAATTAGCGTGCCAGTTTTAACTTCATAATTTTTTTTTTCCGTAAAAAAAAATTAACCCCATTTTGTGGCCACATTTGGTGAGCGTAACGAATGAGGTCCCAAGTCTCCCTTATTGTCAAAACTTTCGTTTTATTGTGGACGACATTATCATTTGCTATCTATAATAATATTATGTGTGTTGTTTTTTTTTCCCTCTTTTTTAAAAATTTAAATTTGTCATGTTCAGCAATACTCAATTCAATTTTGTGAAAAAAACATACTATAATCTTTTTTACAATACGTTTAATTGATAGCCACTTATTCGTTTTTATTATTTTTTCAGAGATTCCTGTCACCCTGTGAAGCCCGCCTCGCATTCTTTAGATCCTGTACTACCATCGGACAAAAGTAAATTTTTCCACAATTTATTCCACTGGAAGGATTCAAGGAAGCAACGTCCCAGTGGTGAAACATTTACTTTGTATTATGCTTTGTAAAACAAAAGATTAATTCATAATTCTCGTATTAAATATTATTTTTCTGCATAATAATAACTCTTGTTTATTTCATTGGGCTCTTATTATTGTCACTTTTTTATTTGATACAATCTGTGAATCGAAATCGATAGTCCTTTGATATGTCTAAAAATTTTACTTTTGGCCATCATGTCCTCTATTAATTTTGTGGTTTTTAGTTGGACATATTTCTGAAACAACGGTAAGGAAAGGATCACCTAAAACATTACGCCCAAAGCGTCCAGAATTTTTTGAGAACTCTCTTTGGAAAAAGGAAAAGCAGATATGGTATGCATCGCTCTATCGCGAGTATTACTATATATTTATTGTACTTTTATTAGTAGTTTGTATCTCATTGATGTTTTTTTTTTGTAGCGTTGTGAGTAGTAGTGGTGATTGTGACCCCCAAGGAAGTAGCACTCCGTATAAATCCAAAGATGCCTCCTTCAGTCCTAAAGCAAATTTTACAAACCAATCTACGAATACAGAAACGTTCGATGATCTTTGCCAGAACATTTTCAAACAGTTTAAAAATGCATGACCTTTGCTGTCCCACATTACCTTCTAAAAATACGGACGATATAATGGAAGTAACTGAGAAACCAAACGATAATGGTGATCATTTATTCGAAAATGAAAAAAACATTCTCATGAACGAATTGAACGGTTCTTTTAAACATAATATTTCACGTAATCTTGAGAATACAAATGAAGCCAACATTCTTTCAACAAGAGATGTGCAGACATTAGAAAAAGAAAAATTCCTTCTGTATGTTGAGTCTTCGAGGAGTCCCGCTAATAGTAATGATTATTACGATAATGGCAGGAATTTCTTGGATTTGCCAATGAACGATGGAGATAATTTTTCTACTCACCAAGAAGGTTGTATATTGGGAACAAAACCCGAAGATCTCGTCAATAAAGCGCTCAAACGATGCCAAGCTTTCTCTGCCCTACAGGTTTGATTTATTTGTATTGTTAATTCTTTTGAAAAAAAAATTTACACTTAAATGTTATCATCTTTATTCCAATTATTGCAGATACGTAACAGAACAATTTGAATTTTTGTCCCATTCCAAGTGATGCACACTCAATAATGATGAGACTGGAGTAATTCTAATCAATAATGTTACATGTTACACATAAAATTATACAAATCTTCAGATAAAGTAACAATCTTCTTTGCGAAACACGATTCCTTTCAAATAAAACAACTAGTTATTTATTTTTTATTGAAGTAAAATTATAAATATTCAAGAATTATAGTACACTACACAACACAACCTTTTCACTTTTGGTTTATTTTCAAGAAATAAAGCAAAAACCTCTTTCAATATTGCAGAGCGCACGCAGCACTGAGGATATGTATATAGATGACGAGTTGTCTGCCAACAATGACACCCACGCTCTAAGTGAGAATATGCAGATAACTCCGATATACAGCAGCATACACGAAGCCTCCTGCGAAAAAGCCAAAGATTGCTGTCTTCTAAAAATGAAAGAGGAGTTCAATAACAACAAGTTTCTCATCATATGTGAAACTCACAGGAATACGGAACGCAGTGCCGCATCTGATCGTTACGAAGAAGACGATGACGGGATTTTCTCCAACAACAATAACGCTTTTAACATCAACTTGGATAACTTACCTTCGTTGGACCTTACCTTCAACAAATTACCAGTCATCGAGGAGATGCCAAACGACGAAGAGCAACAGGATCAAGTGGAGACTGTTCAGGACCTGATTTATAGGTACGAGGGAGCCAACTATACCAAATCAAAAATGTCTAACCCACTTCGACTAGACAACAAAGAAGACGGTGCTAACGAAATCAGTTTCCTTATACTGGATAACAACACAGAGTGTGATGTGGATCCTGGTCGTAATGTACAGTACAGTAAGGTACAAGACTTTATAACAATCTGATTGCGTTGTGCCAGTGTGTTGTGATATGACCATTTTTTGAAACATTATTTTAAAACATTTTTTGTGTGACTGAAACATGAAACTGTTTTCTACCAAAGGAGTGATCCCAAAAACTATGTTTATGTCTTTACTGCAAAACTAAATTTCAAACACCGTCTGTTATCAAAAATGTGCCTTCAGGGAATAAGCTATTAATTTTTTAACATTTACTATTTTTTATGAATATTAAGATATCTTAATACAAACCCATCGTTCCTGATACAGTATTATTACTTTACTTCCTAATAAATACGTATATTTATTACAATATTTTTGTAAACAAATTTTCTGTTAAGTAATTACATGTATCGCAGCGGTAAGTATGGTAATTATTCTAGTATGTTAAACATAAGTTACAGATTTATCATCATGTTCATTTAAAATTAATAATGTCAAATGATTATTTCTCTTTTATTTTTTTTTTTTGAACATCAATCAGGGAGTAATTTTTCACTTGCTTGTGAATAACAATTTAACTATTCATTTTTAATTAAATAATATTTGGTTGATAATTACCTAATAACTTTTACTTTTAAAACATCTTCAAAATAATGATCACTTTATACTTTTTTGTTTTTTTTTTTATTAAAATTGTGTCAAATTTCATTTTTTAA
>JAGVSP010001453.1:0-60967 GCA_022494985.1 Micrasema minimum
AAAGTGAATGTATTATTAAAATTCTAGCATCGAGATCAAATTCTTTTGGAAATCTAAGAACTTTGAATGTTTACGATAATTTGATAAAACTTACTCTAGTTTTGTTGTCATACAAATTATCGATCAACGTTATAAATCGTCTGCCAGAGGGAAGTTTGGCTTTTATTTGTGGAACATCCCTTATGAAGATGGTATGGAAAGATCTGCCTAACATCAGGTAGTCGACGGAACCAAGAGCCTGTGTTTAACAAAAGAAACAACAATGAATTTTGTGAAATCCTTTCATAAAACACTTAACTAAAATATGCCGAGTATTTAACAAGTCCTTACTCTCTCTCACAATTCAGAAAATGTAGAATCTAAAATTTGCCCGCAAGTTTTTTTAAAGTCCACGTTTCTACCCATAATATTTATTGTTCTCGGTCGAACAACGTCATTCTCCATTGATATTAAATACTTGAATAATTTGTCTACCGGATTATCACTCATATTTTCCCTTGAGACTCTGAAATTTGTAATAACCAAGATGAGTAAAACCATGACCTTTCCAGGAAGACTGGAAAAATATTACTCTACATAAAGATATTTTTATCCCTGAAAATCCATGCAACTTTAAGTAAATCAAAGTAAAGTAAAGCAAGGCCTTACACAAAATATGTTCCCCCCAATTTGTTTCCAGCAGTTCGCCGACGATAATCTATTCCAGAATTGAGTGATAAAACGTCACAATGATCCTTTAGAATTTGTATAAAGGGCACGAAATTTGAACGCTGTAAACCATTTTTGTACAAGTCATCAGGTGTTCTATTACTGGTGGCGACTACTACACATCCTATATCAAACAGCTCTGTAAACAGTCTCTTCAGTATCATGGCGTCCCCAATATCAGTCACCTGCAATTTAATTTTTGTATAAAAATACATAGATACAAGTGTGAGAAAGAGTGTAACTGCGGGGTTAAAAACACAGGAACATTGTTTTTCCTATTAAGATGAGGTGTTCGAGTTAAAGTTACAAATTTATTACATGAACGGTGTGAGGTGAGTTACTAAATTACCTGAAATTCATCGAAGCACAGAAGGTAACATTCTTCCAGTATAGATTGTGCTACGGGAGGTATGGGGTCGAATCTTGATGGCTTCGTGCTGTCATCACCAACTGCAGCTGTCTTCTTCAGTTTGTGTATTCGGGAATGAACATCCAACATGAAGGCGTTAAAGTGGACTCTCTTCTTCGAGTTAGTCTATACAATGAAAGGTAGAAACTAGATTGTACTGAATATGCAAAACTAGTTTTTGAAAGCAACTGATGTTGACTTCTTAAAATAATAATTGGACATCAGTATTCATAAATTATTTTAAAATTATCATACGGTATTTCATCAGAGGTGCAAAATTTTATTCATGAAGAGAATATTGAACTTTCTCAGGAATTTAAATGGTTACCCATCCCTGCCTAGTTGAAGTGATTGCTTCACACACTGTATGACATTAACCACTCTATTTGAAAAAAAAAAAAGCAACTAAAGAGTATATACCTTAATGCAATCGAAGAACAGATCCATCAACATAGTTTTGCCACCCCCAACGCTACCGTGGATGTATAAACCTTTTGGAGCATTTACTTTAACTTTTTTTGATGAGAAGATGTCAAATATACTCTTTTGTGGTGTTGAAGGGGGGGAATATGACAGAAGTCTTTCATAAACGCGTTGCAAATTTGCGATGACATTTTTCTGATGGTCGTCTTTTTCTAGTTCACCACGGCTAATTTTTTTAGAATACAAGTCTGAAGGGCCGTTGTTCGCATCTGATAAATTTTTGTTAGAGAAAGTTTTTATCCCAGATACACTCGTGATACGCAAATTTTTGAAATTTCGCCGAAAGAGAGTAATATAACCAAATTTATTTGCCAAACAGTAAACAACAGCCATAATTTACGTTTTAAGGTGACCGAATGATAAATATAGAATATACATTATATAAGTAATATCACATGTTAATATTCCATGGCCAAGTAATCGTCATGTTGGGATCAAAAATTTAAAATAGACAGATTTAGACATTAGATAATATTACCGTAGGCAGAAAAATTCACTTGTACTTGACATGACACTGACAGTCGGGTAAGTGTTTACATAGTAAGTACAAATTTTTCCTTATAATTTAGTTTAAACTATAGAAACAAAAACATCATTCAGAAAATAATGTGGGGTAGATTATTAAAAAAGGCAGGTCACTTTGTTACCTACCTAAGATTAATTTTATAATAATTAAAAGCGATAGCTGTTTTCGGTGGTTTTTTTTATTTATTATTTATTCTACAAGAAAACATTTTTAATTTAAAAAAGAAAGATTGATTTCCGAATTTTACTCCATTCAATCAAAGTCCCCATGTAGCAATTATGGAAACAAATCATGGACCAATTGAATGGTAACAAGAAACTTGTATTATAACTCAATTTGATGAACAATTAAAATTAATTTGTGTGGTAATAGTATATTATCGACACTAACAAAATTCGAAAATATTTTACCTTCCAATTTATTTAACAGAAGCGCTAGACGGAAATTTTGAGGCATGTTTACAGTTTGTGCCTCATAGATAGTGACCAATTTGGAAAGGACACGGTCTTATAGGTGCTGCGACCACTATGGTAACTTTTAATATGTACGGAGGCCCGATACAATGTGCACATGCTGCGAAATTGTGTAAGTTTGAGTATTAATGTTTAAAGCTACTGCGACTTGACTGTGGAAAGTCTCAAAACTGAAACAAAGCAATATTATGTCAGGATACAGATACTTTTTTCTATGCTGCGTTTTTCGGATTTATATCCTGTCAACACAAAGGCCAAAAATGTGGCTTAACAACCCAAAAAAAAACATAATGAGTATTTCATAAGTTTTTTCATTATTATTATGGATAATTTATTAAGCGGCATTTTTGTGAGAAATCACCTCAAGATTCATATCTTAACCATAACAATAAATATTTTTAAAAAATGAGAACAATAAATTGGGGATATTTATAAAAATATTTATTACATTGAGTTTGCTTATAATTGATTTAATCATACATATGGCTATAATACTCCTGGTAAACTTGAATATATGTTTCTTTCTCCGATGGAGTCATTTTCGCAATGATGTCATCATCAACATTCGCTAAAGGAATTGATTTTCCATTCACCATTACAGTAGGCGCATTATCATCAGAATCAGAATCATTGCTCTCCATTTCAGCTGAAAATAAAGAAAATATGTATTGGATTTGTAGTAAACAGGCATTTAAAAAATAAAATCAAGAGCAGAGGCTTCTTAAAACTCTGCACATTACATCACTGCTGCAATAAAATTGGAAAGTTATATTGTTTTAGAAACATTTTTTATCTTGCCATAAATCACAAAATTAAGGATTTATCTTTGAAAAAATATTTAGGCTATAGAAACAAATCTGTGTTGAGTTTGAATTATGTTCTAGGCATTTAAATTTTGATGAAAATTTTTAATGTGTAGAATGTATTCAGAAACCTAGATTCATTTCTTGATTATGACTCAACTAATCTCCAAGAAATATGGTTGATTAAATAAAAACATATAGTATTTCATAATAGACAGAAACAATACCTATTGTGGAAACTTCCTCCCTTTGTTTGAAAGGATCCTTCATTTCATCATCACTGGAGTCTGAGCTGTCTTGTCCGGTATTCTTCAGATTGTCAGCAGCATTATTACCTGTAGGAGAAAACCTTACCATTTTGAATAAAGCCAAATAAATACTTTTATTGAGTAAATTTTCAGTATAGGGAGGCACAATGATCATAACCCCATTCTGCCATACCTTGGTTCCTATTTTCGAAGTAGCTGTATTGAAAATAATATTTTTAAGTTGAAATATGTGCACATATGAAAATAATGAAAATGTCTATTTTAAAACGAGTTTCAAAAAGAGTTTCAGTTTTGCTATTAGGTTATCAGTTCTGGTTGTTTTCAATAATTTTTTATTTTTTGAAAATAGTAAATCGATTCTGTAAATTGAAAATTTCCACTGGGAGATGTGAAGTTTACAATAGCACTGTATAAGCGATTAAATAAGAAGAAAACAACTAGGTACCGAAATTTTTCAATAATATACAAAAATAAATCATTATTGTTAAGTGCTTTATATTTTGATGGATAAATAGAGTGTAGAAAAATTAGTGAAAATTGTGTGGCTGCATCCTGCATGACCAGAGGTAGAATTAATTGTGGAGTAGATGGATTCAGCGAATGTTCAGGAGATCATGGATAATTACAGAGGATACACACAAACACACATACCGGAATTCTGTTTCTCATGGGCTAGTAAGACTGACATAATGTCATCCGTTTTATCCTTGGGATTAGTTTTTTGTGTTGTAGCATTCGAAGCAGCTTTTTCTAATATTGCATCAGAAGAGTGATTGCTATCATTCTGAAAAAAAGCAAAGATGAATAATAACAGGCATTTATTAAATTCTTATTTCTTCACAATAAAAAAAAATTGAAGGTGATTAGATGCTGGCTTCACTCTCCAAAAGTTTTACATTTGATTTCAGGTAAGATCGGGAATTAAACTAGCGACCTAATGATTTTAGCCCAACGTCGGATACAACATTATAACGCAACTCGTTTTTTTATTATTTATTATAATTTTATCTAAACAAGTACCGACCTGAGCATCAGCCCCGATGACGGTGCTCTCCACCATCCAGACGGGGCGCTCCTTGCGCTGCTGGGCCGCGTCCTGCGCCCCCGCACCCCCAGCCCCCGCCCCCGCGCCCCCCGAGATGTTGATGTCCACGCGCGTCTCCTCGCTGGCAAAGCCGCTGCGCCGCGTCGCCTCCCCCGACCAGATCTCATTACTGCCTGGCTTGAGTCCTGATTGCTTATTCAGGATGCTGAAATTGAGAAATTCGTTTTATTAAGGCAGGGTTTCTATCTGGCAAATAACCTGCAAGTACTTTATCTTCTCTCAATTCCTTAATTTACGCATTAAATGCCAATTGTTTTTTTTTAGGGCTATTATTAGCCTGTTCATCTAAAACAAAAGAAAATGTCGGCCAAATAATAACCGAGAATAACCCAAAAGCCCAAATAATAACCCAGAAAACATTGTTTATGTACAGGTTACATTTATTTGCTTGTCAATGGAACCCGCAAACATACTCGCTCACAGTATATGGTAATTAAACTGTTGAAATTTGATTTAACGAAAAAATGATTTGATATGGTACAAGGGGGTACCCAAAAGAAACCGAACTCGTGTTTATTTATTTATTTATTTATGGATGATTTATTAAGCGCTATTTTTGCGATAAATCGCCTCAAGAGCGCTGTACAATAAAGAGACTAGATCACAACACCTAGCAGCTACCAAGCGCATGGGCGATTGGGATTTTTTCTAGCCTCCTACAGTTAAAACAGATTTTAATACATGATATAAAAATATTTTTAGATTATAATGATGGATTATGTGTAAACAAATATAACTTTGTAGGGAGATAGATTCTTATCTTGCAGCTACTGAGCGCATGGACGATAGATTCTACCTTCCTTTACAAAATTTGAATTGTTAAAAAATAGTGAAATGTGTAAAGATTCAATATGTAAATGAACTTTTCTAATAAGAATTTTAAAATGAATGTTGTGTAGAGAAGGCATGCGAATAAACGTTTAAAAGGATTGATTTAAAAAAAATATGTAGTACACTTTACTATTGAAAAGTTTTATGATTAGGTCATTGTTCATTATTTTGAGTCCTTGAGTCGTCACAATATTGTTATGGTCGCACAATACACAATGCAGGAAACGGGATTATTTTGTCTCTCCACGAAGGCTCTTTTGCCGACTTTGCCCGTGATTGTCCGTTGTTGGTTGTCGTCTCATCGCCGCAGGCCGCTTGCTGCCAGCCAGCAGAACCTCCACCCCCCGCACCCCGGCAGCGGCGAAGAAAAAGGAGGCACGGCAGGCAACCCGGACACTGGCCATATTTTATGTGTAGAAAGCAGAATTTCTTAGAAGTAGGAATACGGCAGGTAGTGTATAGGCTACAAAGCAATAATTTACATAATTCACATAAAACTAAGCACAGAAACTCTCGCACATACCACAATGCCACGGGATTATTTTGTCTCTCCACGAAGGCTCTTTTGCCGACTTTTGCCATTGTCCGTTGTTGTTGTCGTCTCTCGCGCAGAAGCCAGCAGAACCGCCCCCGGCATGCGGCACCCGGCAGCGGCATCAGGCAACCCGGCTGCAAGCCCTATTTTATGTGTAGAAAGCCGAGAAGTAGGTACGGCAGGTAGTAGGTAGGGCCATCTGGACACATTACTGACCGAAAGGGTTCCAATTCTCGGAACTATTGTAACACATTCATAAAACGGGCAGAATTCTCAGACGCTTTGTGAACTCGTGATTCCCGCCAATTTTGTGCATATAATAATATACAAGTAATACAATGCATAATTTTACATAATTCACATATTTCACTTGGTACTATTTTAGGTATGTCTTCAGAATTCATGGTGATGAGTCCTCAGTTGCAAATTATTGCCAGCACTTCGCGAAACTGTCTCTTTCCGTAGATTTTGTATGCCGAGATCGTTATTATTATTTATATTCGTTATAACTTAATATTTCTCTAAACAATTGAAGCTGCGATTATTTGGATAACACGGCACACTGATAACTTTGGTACACATTTACTATTTTTAAGTTTTAAGTGAGTTTTACTGATTTTAACATTAATTTTCGTGTGGAGCTTTTACAAACGCACCCAGCCTGGACGCGGTCCGAGGCCTTATATATCCTGTGTTGTTGTGAGAAGAGTTTTTGTAGTACCGCGTTCTGCCGTTCGAAGGTTCCGTTGGGTTTTTGTGAATTTTTTAGTGACGGTTGTTTTGTGCGCTCGTCGTTTTTGCAATGACTGATTCTCATGAACAGCGCGCGCGGCCGCAAACTTTTGCTTCTTGCTCGGAAAAACTAGCACAGAAACTCTTGAAATGTTAAAATCAGCCTATAAGGATGATGTTATTGAGAAAACTCAAGTGTTTGAGTGGTTTTCCCGTTTTAAAAATGGTGAAATGTTAATTGACGACAAACCTCGCTCTGGTCGTCCGTCCACGGCCCGAACCGATAATAATGTTAAAAAAATTCGCAAAATCATCCTGGAAGATCAACAACAGACTATTGAAGAAATTGTGAAGCTGTCTGTAGTGACTTAGAGTTCAGTCTGGAGTGACCTGGTTTGTGGCAGTCGGGCGACTGGTTTTTCCACCACAATAACGCTCACACAGCCATATCTGTGCGCGAATTTTAGACCAAAAATGTCATGACCCCTGTGCCCCATCTCCCATACTCACCCGATCTTGCCCCCTGCGACTTTTTTTTATTTCCCCGAATGAAAAAAGCCATGAAAAGAAAGCGTTTTCCCGACATTACCGAAGTTTAGAAAAAAACGACGGAGGCGCTGTCGGGCATCACAGAAGACGAATTTAAAAAATGTTTTGAGAGATTACTTTGAAGAGGATTAAATATTTTTTGTTTAAAATTTAAATACATAAATTTTTAAAAAATTAGTTCGGTTTCTTCTGGGTACACCCGTAGTATATTTACCACTTTCCTAAATTCAAATCAGGTTCAACTTGAGTGGCGTGATATGCCAGTGCGCTATTCCCATGCAAGTCAAAATTAATTAATTTGTAATGTTGATGTATGTATCATAGAATTACAGATCTTACCCTCTAATAGTGTTAATATCCACAGGTTCTGGTTCCAGAATTTCCGGTGATAGTTTAATGCCTTCCACTTCTCGTAACAGAATATAGAGGGGCTCAAGCTGTTCGTTATATTTGGCTAAAAGCAATCTGGAATCTTTCTTTGGAAGAGCAGATTGGTCTTCTTCTACCACTGAATTACAAAATGTGCAGTGGAATTCTTGTGACATGAAATCAAACAGCTGGTCTGCCTGGGAAAATATATAAAAAAATTATGATATTAAATTATCAATTGTGAAATGCTTTTCAATATTATGTACGATAAAGAATAATTTAATTATTTATAGGAAAACCAACAGTCAAATAATCATTATAATAAACAATAAAAGAAAACAGAGTAGACCAATTAGAGGTTTTCACAGGTAGTAACAAAAATAGGTAAAAAAGAAAGAAAAATATTCTCATCGTAAGATTACTACAAATAAATAATATGTACATGAAAGTGAGTTAAAAGTTAGAATAGAAAGAAAAAAAAAAAATGCTAACTCAACAGAATGTGATCAACAAAGTGTGATTTCACTCGGAAAGCAAACGCCGCACATCACCATGGTTATTCTCAAATAAATCTATATTCAATGTTTTAGATATTTTATTAAAGTTATTGGAGGCTCGCCATATATACGAGTTGTTTCTATAGTTATTAGTTATTAGTATGTACCAGAGGGGTATAAAGAAGAGGGTTGTTACGAAGGGTTTTACGGGTTAAAGCTCGAACGACTTGTTGCATCTCGTTCTTCAGTCTCCATTCTTTTTCTCATAAGGTCTAATTTGTATTTGACAACATTTACAAAAGTTTTTATAGTTTATGAAGTAATAGTTAACCTTTTGAGCTTTACCATCGGGACCTATAATGAAAAGAGATTAAGTTTACTCGAGTTGAAACAATATATAAAATAGATGGTTTTAATGGTTACATTATTACCTGTCTCCATTTTTAATCGAACTTGAATGAATTTATCATTTCTTAATGTTGCTATTCGTGCTCTTAACATCTTACGCTCAAATTTAAGGAGTTCGCAAATATCATCTTCTTTCATACCTAGAATACAATCAAACATGTAAGCAAAAATGTATTGAAAACGTTGAATATATATGTTGTACAGATGTTTTAATAAAAAATGAGACGGAAGCATCAAATTAGTGTTTTTCAAAGCTGGTTGTAACAAAAAAACTAAGGAAAACTTAGAAATTGACAGGTGCTGCCCCTTAGAGATTACATGCTGGGTGTGACCCTTCTCACTAGCGACCAGTCTTGTGAAGTTATGGCATTGTATTATACTTACACGGATTTCTTACAAGCATGTCAACTATAAGGGCATCTTCTATACAGTAGAATCCTCTAACCACCAGCCGAGCAAGCTGCTTTAGGCTACTAGGAACTTCAGTTACGACTCTTTCTTCAGACATTGTTTTCAGAGTCTATTTATCTGAGAAAACAAAAAAAAAAGCTGTTAAGAAATATGATTCTGGTCATAAATAAAAAATCTTTGTAACTTTTAAAAGTAAGAAAACACTATGTTCACATGTTGGGTCATTATTCAAGACTGATTATTATTGTCGTCAAACTTTGACATAACACACTATAATACATAACATACTTTCCATTCAAGTTAGTAACAAGCTAACCATAATCTAATAACACAATAAACAAATAAAAAACAAAATCATAACATAAATGTTCTTCATTTCATATTAATTTCCGGCGCCTCATTTCTTGGTAGTTTGTCACTACCTTGGGCTACCTCCGATTCATCAATACTTCGCATTCTTTTCAATGCCTTCCCTGCTTGCATGTTCGCTTCTTCTGAGGTGCTTGGAATTCCTATAATATCTGCCCACCTCTCCTGCGGAGGGATCTCCACCATATCATCTTCCTCTTCTTCTTCTTCTTCTCTGGTATATTGAGGTGTAAATTTCTCCATTCTGGCATTTTCCTGAACCTCCTCATCGTCTTCTCCATGTTTCAATTGATTTACATGCCTTCTTTGTGTGTCGCCATTATCTAGTTTTTTTTTATTTCATAATTAGATGTACCAATAATTTTTGATATAACTCCTTTACTCCATTTATTAGACTTTCCGTACTGTCTGGCCCATACTTTTTCATGTACATTAAAATCACGTATTTTCACATTTTGATTATATTCTTTTTGGAATGTCTGTTTAGTAATATCTGCATGTGGATGAAACTTATCAAATCTTGTTCTAAATTGCCTTTTATTTAACATTTCTGCGGGTGTTTTCCCTGTGCTTGTATTTGGTGTCGTTCTCAAATTATATAATATTCGCGGCAACTTTACAGACCATGGTAAATGACTCATTTTTCTTAACTTTGATTTACAAATTTGGACGTATCTCTCTGCTTGTCCATTCGTTGCTGGATGGTAAGGTGCTGTCTTCACATGTCTCTGATATTGTTCTCTTTTAGGAAGCTACCAAATACCTCCGATGTGAATGCTGTACCGTTGTCAGATACTAAAGTTTCTGGCAACCCTTGCGTTGAAAAAATATCCCTTAACGTGGCAATTACTGTGCCACTTGATACATCTTTAGCGATTTTAATTTCCGGCCATTTGCTGTAGGCATCTACCAAAATTAAAAACTGCCTGCCTGCAAAAGGTCCGAAAAAGTCTATATGCAATCTTGCCCATGGTTTACTTGGTGTAATCCACTGATGTTTGATTGAGTTAGGTTGCTTTCCTTGCTCTTGACAAATATCACATTTGCCTGTTGTTTTCTCAATATCAGCATCTAACCCTGGCCAATAGAAATAACTTCTTGCTATCGCTTTGGATATGACGATGCCATCGTGTGAATCATGTAATAATTTTAATAGATTGCTTCTCATTGACAGTGGTATGATGACTCTACTACCATACAACAAGCAGTTTCTTTGAATAGATAATCCATCCCTTTTTTGATGATACACTTTGGCTTCCTGTTCAATGTTTTCTGGCCAGCCTTTTAAAACGTTATAATATACTTTTGATAGCACTTTATCCTTACGAGTGGCTTCCGCAATATCTCTACAATCGTATGGGAATGTTGATGGAGTATCTTCCAAAAGTAAGACTTCCGCTGGATCTCCTGTTCTTTTATTTCCTGTTCTACCGGCCATCTGCTTAAAGCATCCGCATTGCCAATCTTATTTCCCGGTCGATGCTCAATACAATAGCTATAATTATTTAGAGTCAAAACCCATCTCAACATTCTAGGTGATAATACTTCTGGCATTCGTTTTTCTGCATTGAAAATACCTAACAAAGGCTTATGATCCGTTATTATTTTGAAATCTCTTCCATATAGAAATTGCTGAAACTTCTGTACCCCAAACATTATCGCCAATGCCTCTTTATCTATTTGAGCATATCGTCGTTCATGTTTGTGCATCGTTCTAGATGCCATCATTATCGGCTTTTCATTTCCATCTGACATCACATGTGACAAAATAGCTCCAACACCATATTCACTCGCATCACAGCACAATACCAAAGGCTTATTACTATCATAATGAACCAAGGTGCACTCTCCTGTTAATTTTCTCTTGGCTTCTTCAAATGCATTCTGTTCTTTTTTTGTCCACTTCCACTCCTTGTTGTTGTCTAACAATCTGTATAATGGCTCTAATGTCTCTGATTTTCCTGGAATAAATCTTTCATAAAATGTATATAAACCTAAAAATGCTCTAAGTTCCTTAGTATTACGAGGTGTTGGTGCCACCTGTATACATTTTACTTTCTCTTCTGTTGGGTGTATTCCCTTGTCATCAATTAGATATCCTAGATATTTAACTCTATTTGTTCCAAATAAACATTTTTTTTTATTAAGGTGCAGTCCATTCTGGTGTAGGATTTTTAACACTTTCTCCAACCTATGATTATGTTCATTCCAATCTTTTCCTGATATTAATATATCATCTAACATCACTGATACGCCCCTCTATATTTGCTAGTGATGTGGACATTAATCTTTGAAATATGCCCGGACATGTTTTAACTCAAAAGGTAACCTATGCATTGTAAATAATCCCTTAGGTGTATTTAACGTTAACAATTTGGCTGTCTCATCATCCACTTCCACTTGCAGATACGCTCTATCTAAATCTAATTTTGTGAAGATTTTACCACCCGCTATTGTTGATAATGCTTCATTTATTGTGGGTAAAGGATATGTATCTAAATTAGTTGCTTTGTTGATAGTACATCTATAATCCCCACATAATCTTATACTACCATCTTGTTTAACAATTGGTACTATGGGCGTCGCCCATTCTGAATATGTTATTGGTTTTAATATTCCGTCTTCTGTCATTTTGTCTATTTCAGTATTTATTTTTTCTCTTAGCGCCAGTGGTGTGGGTCTACATTTCATGAATATGGGTGTAGACTTTCCTTCTAGTAATTGTATTGACACTTTCGGTCCCTTATACTTTCCCAATCCTTCATCAAACATATCTCTATACAACTTTTTTATATCTTCCAGAAGCAGTCTGTCTGTTGTCATATTGTGTATCTCATGAATTCCTTCAACTGTGATTCCCAAGTCTGCAAACCATGCTCGTCCGAGTAGACTCGGCCCACTTCCTTTTGCTACTAACAGAGTTAACATCTGTTTATTTCCATTATATTGTACTTCTACCAACATCTCTCCCATAATCTCTAATCTACTTTTCGTCCAGGTTTGGAGTTTGGCATTATTGGGCCGCAATTCAGGTCCTCCCTTTGGCCACAACTCTCGATAATATGTGTAACTTATGATGGATGCGCTAGCTCCTGAATCTACTTGCATATCCACCTTAACTCCGTTTATACCGAGTGTTACATAATATGGAGTCACCTTTGCACTCCCCCACGCATGATACACGCCACACATGTCCTCGCAGTTTTCCTCTACACTATTATTATTATATTTTTTTTTTAAAACAAATTCTTTGTATGTGTCCTCTTTTCATACATAACCTGCAAATTGCCTCTTTGAAACGGCACTCGCCTCTATGTTTCTTTCCACAATGTTTACACTCATATATCTGCATATTATTTTTCTTATTCACACTTATTTTGTTTATTTCCATGGGCTCGCTATTATCTTCACTGCTCAAGGTTGTAAGATGTATTGTCTTCAAGCCCCTTTTTGCACTTTCAAAAGCTTGACAGATTTCTACTGCTCTTTCATAAGTTAATTTCTCTCTTGTTAATAAGTCTTGTTGCAAATTTTTGTCATTCACGCCGCAAACCAATCTATCTCTTAATGTCCTTTGTAAATCCATGAAATTACAATGCTTACTTATTTTTTTTTAACTCTATAATGTAGGCATTTATCGACTCCTCAACTTTCTGTTGCCGGTTGTGAAATTTGTAAGATTGTATGATTTCGTTAGGCTCTTTATTGTAGTGTTTGTTTAATACATGCAGAATTTCTTCAAATGTAACTTCTCTGATGTTTTTAGGTAATATTAACGCTACTAACTGGTCGTAGGTTTCTTCTCCACAGTTTGCTAACAGGTTGGCCTTTTTGACATTTTCTTCTATTATTTGGTTTGCTTCCAGAGCAAAACAAAATCTGTCGATATAATGGCTCCAGGTTTTACTGGGCCATATTCACTAAATCTTAGTGTCATTTTCCTCGTCGCCAATGTAATGTTTGAAGGAATTTAAGAAAACACTATGTTCACATGTTGGGTCATTATTCAAGACTGATTATTATTGTCGTCAAACTTTGACGCGGCTTCTACATCCAGGCACACTTGCATTTAAACTTCTTTTAGCCGTTCTTTCATCACTCATTCGCTCCACATGACCAAACCATCGTAAAAGCCCTTTCTTAATTTTGTCAATAATGCTTATCTCAGCCTTGCACTCTGCTCTAATTTCGACATTTGTACACCTATCATACATAGTCTTACCACACATTCGCCTGAGAGATCGCATTTCAACAGCATTCAGTCTACTTTCATCCTTCTTTTTCCAACACTATGCTTCACTACCATACATAAGGGTTGGTACCAGAACTCCGTGGTGTACTGTCAATTTTGCTTCTTTCGATAAGTTCTTATTTGCCACTATCGATTTCAAGGCACCATAAACGCTGTTTCCAGCACTAACCCTTCTCTCAATGTCCTTATCCACATTTCCGTCTCTTGTAAACATACTTCGCAAATATACAAATTCTTATTCTATACAAATTAAACACACTATTATATTAAATCTGTCAACTTTGTATTTAAAATCAAAAAACGATTTTTTTTTTTTGGTTCTACGTGATTTTATTAAGTTAGTGACAATTGTTTCGCCTTGTAAGGGCATTATCAAACTGTGGCGTTGAAACATTTACATTCTTATTTTATACAATATTGGCTTATTAGTTACAGTTAAGAATAGGGAGAGGAACATCTGTGGATTTTTACGAAATTCCTGATTTCAGTTGGTCTTTAATCTCTTTTTGGGTGAATTTTATTGCTTTGCCTACTCACTAGTCAAGGAATTTCGCTAATTCACAGATGTTATTTTATATTATAGGTACATATTATTCATTATTTCAGACTGAATTTACAGAATTTAAAGAATTGTAACATCTAAATTAAAAGCAACTTAATAGTAATTATATAAATCTAGGTATCAAAGTTTTATTTAAACATAGTTAGTAGTGGCGAGTAGAAAATGTTAGTTTGTTCATTTATTAGATTAAGATTGGGGTCTTTTTCATACTTTTGTTGATTTCTAATTGTTCTAACAAATGTAATCGGTAACCTTTGTTTTCAACATGTAACGGAATGGGAGCATTATTATTTTCAACAATATGTTTGTTTTCTAATAAATGTTTAGCAAATTGTGAATCTGTTTTTTTGTTTTTATATGACCTAATATGTTCTGCATATCGAGTGCTAAATGATCTACCAGTTTGACCTATGTATACATAATTACAGTCACTCGTATCACATTCAAGTTTGTATATTCCGCTATTTTTTAACATTGGTATTTTAGTTTTTGCATTTTTCAGTATCGAGCCTACACTATTATTGGTGCGATATGCTGTTGCTAGACCACAATTCTTAAGTAATTTTGCAATTTCTAGAGATATTTTTCCGAAATACTCAATGCATGTAAAGCTTCTGTTTTCGATATCTGAATTATCTATGTTAGTTGTAATTGGGTAAATCATATCTGTGTTATTTTTATGTTTTTTTGTTTTTAAAATTTTATCTATTATGTTGTCGCAGTATCCGTTGTTTCTTGCAATTAATTTTATTGTTTTAAGTTCTATATCAAAATTTACCGGAGTTTGTGGGATGCTTATAAGTCTATGTACCATTGAGTGAAACGCCGCTAATTTATGACCCCAAGGGTGCATAGAGTTGACATGGATGGTAGTATCTGAGAAAGTGGGTTTTCTGAATATTTTAAATGTATGTTTATTATTTAATCTGCCTATTGTTAAGTCTAAAAAGTTAATGGTCCCTTCATTTTCGTTTTCTACTGTGAATTTTAGCGTTTCACTCAATGGTACATAGACTTATAAGCATCCCACAAACTCCGGTAAATTTTGATATAGAACTTAAAACAATAAAATTAATTGCAAGAAACAACGGATACTGCGACAACATAATAGATAAAATTTTAAAAACAAAAAAACATAAAAATAACACAGATATGATTTACCCAATTACAACTAACATAGATAATTCAGATATCGAAAACAGAAGCTTTACATGCATTGAGTATTTCGGAAAAAATATCTCTAGAAATTGCAAAATTACTTAAAAATTGTGGTCTAGCAACAGCATATCGCACCAATAATAGTGTAGGCTCGATACTGAAAAATGCAAAAACTAAAATACCAATGTTAAAAAATAGCGGAATATACAAACTTGAATGTGATACGAGTGACTGTAATTATGTATACATAGGTCAAACAGGTAGATCATTTAGCACTCGATATGCAGAACATATTAGGTCATATAAAAACAAAAAAACAGATTCACAATTTGCTAAACATTTATTAGAAAACAAACATATTGTTGAAAATAATAATGCTCCCATTCCGTTACATGTTGAAAACAAAGGTTACCGATTACATTTGTTAGAACAATTAGAAATCAACAAAAGTATGAAAGACCCCAATCTTAATCTAATAAATGAACAAACTAACATTTTCTACTCGCCACTACTAACTATGTTTAAATAAAACTTTGATACCTAGATTTATATAATTAATTACTATTAAGTTGCTTTTAATTTAGATGTTACAATTCTTTAAATTCTGTAAATTCAGTCTGAAATAATGAATAATATGTACCTATAATATAAAATAACATCTGTGAATTAGCGAAATTCCTTGACTAGTGAGTAGGCAAAGCAATAAAATTCACCCAAAAAGAGATTAAAGACCAACTGAAATCAGGAATTTCGTAAAAATCCACAGATGTTCCTCTCCCTATTCTTAACTGTAACTAATAAGCCAATATTGTATAAAATAAGAATGTAAATGTTTCAACGCCACAGTTTGATAATGCCCTTACAAGGCGAAACAATTGTCACTAACTTAATAAAATCACGTAGAACCAAAAAAATCGTTTTTTGATTTTAACATAAAATATCATGGAGTTCTACAAAATAAATGCCATGTTTTTTTTTATTTAACACAGGGGTGTTGATCATGTTGTTGTAAATAAACACATTTTCGTTATTGATTGTAGTATAAATACTACTGATTTTGATCGTTATCATGGTCTTCCATACTACAACCTATTTAGTAACTTTGAGTACTGGCCACCTCTAGAAAATGTTTCCACTTGCCGCTGTCAGTTTCCATGCCTAGATACAGTGGTCATTTTTACACTGTAATTACACTAAATTTCTATGCCCTATGCATCCCTATATTCCCTAGAAAGGGAAATCTCTGAATAACCTATGACGGAAGGTTACATCGTGATTTTTATAGGTATTTTGATACTTTTGTTTCATTGTAAATAAGTGGGAAAGTCGGAAAAATAACACCATAATTTATAAAATATTAAATATATTATAAAAACCGTCTTACATCAAATTATCCTTAAGTTATGACTTAGAGTAATTACGACAGTTAATAAATAATAAAGAAACTTAATATGCAGCAGAATAAAGTAACAACTCAATGACCTTTGCTATGAATTGGGAGATTAAATGAGAATTACAAAATAATTGACAAGGTTTTATAAGTACAGCACCAACATTTTAACATGTGGCTGGATAAATTTTAACTTCCAAGCAACCAGATTAGGAACCTATATATAAAACTCCAAGCGCCACACAAAACTTAGAAGTCAGCTTTGTTTTGTTGTATTTTGCAATAAAATGTAAAACTTCACTGTCAGTTTACAAGTTGAGAGTAACAAGGTTTAAAAAAAAAAAGTCATGTTGTCTAATGGAATCTCCAATATTGAGTTAAATTCAGGAAAACCTATTAGATATTGTCAAGAAGAATACAAATCTAATTGACACATATTGCTATTGGCATATTTGTGAAAATGTGTAATTACTTATAAAAATTACACGCATTATTACATTCTCTTAAAAAACACTTTATTTTAATAATGCACATCATTCAATCAGTAGAAAAGTGCATTAATTGGGGAATATGTTGTTTACGAAATCAAATAAAGCCAACATTAGTTAGTAAGTAAAAAAAAAACCTGAAAATGGCTGACAAAATTATAAATAACTATGTTTATACTGGGTATGTCTGCCACGAGCCACCCTACATATATATTTAAACTATAACTGTTTTTTTCTCTAAAATAACATAAGTAATACAGGATCATTAATCAGATTCATATGTTTAAGTGAGTACTTATAATTGATAAAGAAAATCAAGGAATCGAGATTCAGAAGTGCTTAAAAATAATGAACAAAATAAATTACTGTAGTACTAAATACACATCCTGTAATCTGTAAGCACATAAATGCACAAAACATTGTTAGAAGAATGCTGCATAAATATCTGTAAAACTAAACAAACATAAAATATAACTTAATGCATTAGCTTTTCATAAATAGAATGATCAAAGAAAATATATTGTTCAGTCTCTTATACATCGGTTAGCAAAAAGAATTATTTACAAAAAAGTAATTTAGAAAGTGCAACATTTTAAAATAAAATTATATGGTATTTGCTTATGTCCAAACCTTGGTTTATGAATATTGAATTTTATCCAGGAAGGATTCTTTTTTCAATTAGGCAAGTGATATACCAACAGAGATGAAGATATAATTACATATATTATATCAAGGGAGTATGGATGTTTATCAGGCATTTGCAATGCTTGTGATCTGTCATTGGCTGGGTTAAGAGAATGGAATGTTACAGTGTGTAAAACGATCGCTTCCTAGCCGATGATAAATCCCTGTAAATGTCTGATAAACTTCTGTATTCCTTTGAAATAGTGTGTACACGTCTTCTTCGTCTCTGTCAAGATATCAACTTCATAATTTCAAGGCAGAAAACTATCAAACGGTATGGTAACTTTTTAATTCTATTATTTACAAAATAAACAAAGCTTGAAAAAGTTGCACAACACTGAAGTTTATTAAAAGTCCATTGAGCAGTAATTGATATTTTGAGATTTTTTAATCGCAAGTTTTCTGATAAATGCTACATACGTTCGATGTATTTATGGAATGTAGTTTAAGTCTTCAGGCACTAAAAATAGAACATAATATTACATTTTATTATACACTATAGGTATAGTTGATAAAGCATATTGTCGTGGGTTTTGATGTGCTGACACTGAGAACATTTCACTTAGGAGTGACACAACTGATAGCTGGCAGTCTAAGCAAAAAAAACATACAAAATTTACATGGTAACTAAAATGAAAATGAATTTTGGTCTAATCAACAAAACTTTACTTTTTGATAGCTGGTAAAGTACTTAAATTGTTGAGGTGAGATTAGTATTTGAGACTATATTTGATATTTATATCGCAACCTCGTTTTTACAAAAACTGATGCCATATTAAATTTAGTGCCTAAGTTACGTTAACTAGTAGATAGGATGGTGTTATAAGGTTCATTTTACATATAAGAGTAATTTTTTTAAAACTGCCAGCACTTTGGGTGTGTCACACATGAGTGAAATATTCTCGGTGTCGGCACATCAGTAGTGGTGGATATTATTTGATGGCGCAGACGTGTCAAGTGCGATTTTAGGTACAAATGAGTTAAATTCATTTTCCATATCTCTTATGACAATGCTACCTGGCACACAATAGTTTCGAGAGATATTTCCCTTCTTGTTGTCACAACTCTAATACCCATTTGTCATTTATGCATACTTTGTAAACTTTAAAATCGCTTCTACCCAGAGTAATCTTGCACTTGACACATCTGCGCCTGCTCTCCCAAAATTTAGAAGTGCAACTTGTAAACTAAGTATAATATTGTATTTTTATCAACATCAAAGTTATTTTAAAATTTGATCCATAAAAATATTAAGGAGGTAGGTCAAATCGATATATTAAAAAAGTTATATGATTAGACAAATATACGATACTGAGGTTCCGGGTTCGATTCCCGGTGAGAACACAAAAATAAAAAGTGATTTTTCTCAAGCCTGGGTGTTTGTGACGTTGTTCCCCTCTGTAATTGGGCCTCCTGGCCTGTTAAGGTGATTAAATAAAAAAAAAAAAAAAAAAACAACAAAAAATGCACAATAAAGTGAATTGCGTAAACACCAAATTTTTGGGAAAAAATATTTTTAGTTTCTACTAAAAATGTGATTTATTTGATTTTACTGATTTCAAAAACTATACAGCTATATTGTTTTACCTGGTCAGTACTAGAGTAAATCCATTTAAAAAATATATATAAAATATATATAAAAATATAAAAAATATCTATAAGCATAATTTTAACTGTAGTCTTTGGCTGTGTAGGTGAATGAAGGAATATTTCAAAAGTGATCATGGACACTCATTGTTGGACACAAATTGTCTAATGTTAAGAACATTGAAATATAGAATATGTATTAAAGTTTAAAAAAAGCTATAAAATCCACAACGGGTCTCTGTTAAATATATTTCACATTTAATCACAATATAAGAAAACATGATGCCGATTCCCAAAATATATTTGTAAAATTGATGGGACACCAACTTAAAAAAAAGATTTCCTAGACTGATTCACATAGAATTACTTTATCCTTCAGGTAAATTAAAAAATGTATTTTCAATATAGAATTTTTAACATTCTTAAATATGAAAAAAAAGAGGAACTAAAGAATCCACCAAGTTTTGGTGTATTTTATTGATAGTTAATTTGTCAAAGGAGATAAATGAATTATTTTTTAAAAAAGACGATACAAACTCGCTTCTGGTCGATATCTAGAATGTGTGAAAAAATCACTGCTCTAGGCTCAATTCTAGGAAGAAAATAGAGGACTACGTTTTTGTGAAGAAACGGAGCGAGCCATGTAACCACGCTTCTCTTAATATGTACAATGCAAATCAAAAATATGATTAAAGTTTTTTAGCAAAGTAGGAATGGAACAAACATAATAAATAAATAAAATCATAATAAACAGAATACAAACTTTTACATGACTTTTAAAAGCTTATAAGGTGAAAACTAAAGAGATTAGGTAGTATTTAAATCTTACAATGACTTTAGTTTTAAGCTATGTACAATATCATTATTTATATACGAACATATCTTCAAATTCAAAGCTTTTCGATGAGAAGCAATTCATAAAATCAGAATACCGTAGTGTAAAACATGAGGCTGATAAAGATAGTGATCTTGGCGTCCTCTCCTCGTATTATTACAATATAACTCGTGTCGAAGTAAAACATTTCTAGTCAACATGACTGCCATATAAACCAACTTGTAATTATTAGATAAAATAATTTGGTTCACTCGGTTACAAGTACATCCACGATATGTGTAAAAATAGAAAAATATCATAACTAATTGTTTAGAACATGAATGTACACTTTCTGGTCATAAAATTTTATCGAAACACTCCAGAATAAGAAACCCGAGTCCTTTCTATTTGCAGCTGAATCTTGTCCAAGGCTTGCTGAATGTCCCTGAAGTTGGGTCGGCTGGAGGGCTGGTTGTGCCAGCACATGCGCATGAGGTCGTGCACGCAGCGCGGAGTGTTGTCGGGGCACGCCAGCATGTTGCCGTCCTTGAGGAAGCGCACCACCTCCTCGTGGGTCATCCCGAAGTACGGCTGCAGAGCGAAGGAGAAGATCTCCCACAGGCAGACTCCGTAGGCCCACACGTCCGACTCCAGAGTGTACTTGTTGTACAGGATGCTCTCCAGCGGCATCCATCTCACCGGGATGGCGTCATGCTCGTCCCCTTTGTAATAGTCTTGTAGGTAAATTTTATGCGATAGGCCAAAGTCGGCGATTTTAACTACCATATTGTCATTTATCAGGCAGTTCCTGGTGGCGAGATCTCGGTGCACAAACTTGCGGTCGGACAGATAAACCATACCGCAAGCTATCTGTCGGGCAATGTTCAACAGGTCTATGTGGGATAGCTGAATACGTTTCAACAACTTGGTGTCTTCTTGGGGTTCCGATGGAGCCGAATATCCATCGGCAGTACTGCTGGCTCGCAGAAACTCGTTCAGATCTCCGCGGCCCATAAACTCAAACAACAAACACATGGGCTTGCCTATAGCGCAAACACCTAGAAGTTTTACTATGTTTGGATGGTCAAAATCAGCGAGAAGGCAAGCTTCCCTTTCAAAGTCCACTTGCAAATCTTCAGAAGCCTCGTCTTTAAGCATTTTCACAGCCACAAGAGTAAATTCTTCTTCCGCGGTCAATCCGGGAGCTTTAGCTTGAAAAACACGCCCAAAGGCTCCTTGACCGAGGTCTCTGATGTATATAATATTGTTCCTGGGAAACTCTAGCTTTTCCAGTTTAGGATTGAGTTGAGCGCTGGTACTATGGTAAGCCAAATTGCTCGGTAACTTGTCGAGATCTATTCCCGCATCTGCTCGACGCCCTGAGGATACATTGACCGAGTAACGGTTCTTCAACAAGTAATGACAAAACAGGGCTATCAGCAATACAACTAGAATGATTCCCAGACCAGTGAAAGAAGCCACAAGTATAAAGAGTGGAGTGAAGAATGCCTCCATCTGAATTTTTTTGGTATCTCTGCTGATGGAATCTTGAGAAGAGTTGCCGCACGAAGGAATGTCGCAATATTCCCACCTCACGTTGGGGTCTAGTGTATAGCACCACGGCTTCTTCACCTCCTCTCCGGCATTACGGCAGTAGTTCTCGAGAGTTTTGCACCTCTGGGAAAACCAACGGGGGCTTGAGATGTTGGTGAGGAGTCTGGGACTCCCAGCGCTGACAGGCTCGCCCCGACTGAGTGACATTGACCGTGCCTTGATAGAACCTGCCATTTCCCAAGATGCAGTCGGTGGTTATTTCCTCAGTTTTCATCTCAGTTAGACCGATGTAGGAACATGTAGGATATTTACCCTTTCCAGGATATCTTGGCAGTGTGTCGCAGTCAGGTAAACTGAAATGACCCTTTGATTTGAAAAACACTCCTCTGTGCTTCTTATCTTCGATCAGAGCCCAGTCGTTGTAACAAAACTGCATTTTGACTGCTATGCAATCTTCGTAACACAGGTTTAATTCTAGCGCAAGGCCTTCCTTGATTAGGCAATTAGGGAAGGCGTAGGTGCAGAGCATTTTCTCTGCTGCGCTCCGACAGGGCTCAACGAGTCCCGATATCATTTCTTTCCAAAGACCAGCTGTGATCCTTTCATTCTCCAATCCGCCTACCATATCACCTTTTGCACTAAACCATATTAAACTGCTTGGGCTGATGTAGTTTTTACAAATATTACCTCTGTAAACAGAACAAAATCCACTGGGCGGTGTCAATTCAATTTCTTGGCTAGCCGAAATAAAAAACTGAGACGTCAAACATAGAGTAAACAAAGTAAACATTTTAGCGTAATTGAGGTTCCACATTTTGGAAAACTGTTCACCGAACGTCGACGCAGTAAGTAGTAGGCATCGTTCAATATTTTTCAGTAATGAAAAAGACTTATAAAATAAACTCAGCCATTTGGCCATTCACACATCAATTTCGATATTGATTTCGTAATATTGCCGCAGGTAAAAAATAAAATTATAAAAACCACAATAAAAAATACAGCAATGAGTGTACGAAGAAAACAAGTAAATAATGCTAATTTTGCTATAACTTTCACGGTAAAAATAATAACTTGATAATAGATAAAACATTTTATACATTATAACGCATAATGCAGGCTTTATAAAAAGTTTTTAGAATAATAAACCAAAAGTTGGGAAATTTGTATTATTTTCTGGCAGCACCAACAAAGGAGAGTGTAAAAATTATTTGATTTGTTATGTAAAACCAAAATATCGCTACAAAAGGGTATCATGTGATACCGACTCTAAAAATACTAATCGAAATAAAGGCATTAATGAGTGATAAATCAGTAAGTAACAAATCATGATTGCACTGCAAAATTAAAATAATGTATTTTTCACTTTCCCAAACAAAGTAGATACCAACTACCAACTTGGCAAAACAAAAAACAGTTTAGTTCTTCACCGAGACCGAGACGTTTTGAGCGGCGGTATTAGTTCCTTACTAAAGTGGAATGGTCGATAGATATTATTTGGATAAGTATTTACCATGAGATGGCCGCTATTGACAAAGTGAGAGTGATTGTTGTTGGAGATTCTGGTACATATTTTACACTTCAAATAAATTATTAATGTATTGTTCTGTGTTATTTTGTTTTTCGGAACATCACACGACAGCACTAGCAGCCAGCACCAAATCGAAATTGACAGATAGTCACTTTAACCAACTTAACGCACTCAAATAAACAAATAGTTTCAAAAATATTCCCGCTTAAAGATTCCGATGCATCGAATGGCGAAATTTCGGTTCAAAAATAATTTTGTTAAATAATAAAGTGACAAACCAATGACACAGTTAATTATATCATATAATAAGTTGTTCTATTAACGCTATTATAATATTGATTTGTCTTTTCTATTATACAAACTAACTTTGATGGATTAATGGTATTAAAGAATATTGCCCTGATGGATTAATGGTATTAAAGAATATTGTACCATCTTCGGAAATTATTATTGTCCGATGTGTAACAATCCTTAAAAAGAAATTTTATATTGGTATAATCTAGACACGATCTAGGCGGACATGGCAATTGTATTCACTTAAGAAACTTATGTGTATAACTCCATTTGATAATCAATGAATATTTATGTGTGTGGTAATAATAGTATATTCTTGGAGGAATCACTATAATAATAATAATAAGTGTATTATTGACAGTAACGAAATTATAAAATATTTCGCCATTCAATTTAACGGAATATACAAAAGTTACAAATTTTGAGACAGCAAAAGTGTAAAGTTACTGTCAGTCTACACTTTTTGCACGTTTCCCTTTAGATAATGACCACATTGATAAGCTGGGCAAATGTTACGACAGTGCACACGGTCTTGTAGGTGCTGCGACCATTGTGGTAACTTTCACTACTCTTATAGCAGCCCGACACTGTGCACATTGTGAAATTGTGTTACTTTAAGTATTAAAATGTTTAAAGCTAATGCGACTCAACTGTGGATAGTCGCAAAACGTGCTAAGCAGAGTATCAAAATATTTGTAATTTGATTTCATTCAAAAGAATAATATTTCTGTGAGCGATAATCAGCATAACAGTTTCTATAGAGTGTAAGACAATATGCTAGCGAAAATGTTCCCCAAACCAGTAACTTTGTAAGTGTAGAGACTTACTGTCCACAATACTACTACATAATTACTGAAAATGATATAAGGGATATATTCGGTTTCTGTAATGTGTTGAAATACAATTCCAGGTGTGGGTAAGACTTCATTAAACCACCTGATATCTCAGAATGAGCCCCTCACCTCCCCCGGATGGACCATCGGGTGCTCGGTGGAAGTAAAGCTACACAAGTACAAGGAAGGAACACAAGCGCAGAATACCTACTTCGTGGAACTGTGGGATGTCGGTGGCTTCAGTAACCACAGGAATGCCCGAGGAGTGTTCTACCAACCTACAAACGGTAAGAAAAAAGCAATGCGTTTTTTAATTTTTTTGCCAAAGTTTCAGATTATATTTATTTTAACATTCGGAAATATGTACTACTACTACATTCCCTACTACACCCAATGGTACATAGGGCACTATTTAATCTCGATCATTTCAGAAATAATGGCTAGAAAAAAGTATATTCAATACGAGTTGTAAAGTGTTATTCAAACCACAAGCCAATAATTATTATTCATCACAAATTGCATTATCTAAGCTTTCCGTATGTGATAGCAAGGTGAAGAGTCGAGAGGTGATGGATTAACTTTAATAATAATCATCATCATCATACCATATCTGCTCCCTATGTGGAGCATATGGAATCCACAAATAATTGTGTGTTTTTTTTTTTTTTTTTTTTTTTTTTTTTGATAAAAAAGAAATCTATGCAATCTTATGATATTTGCACATATTTCAATTTGTAAATACTATTTTCAATAAAGCCTAAGCGGCTTGTGCTTGAAAATAGGAATCGAGTCGTGTCGAAGTGGGGATTCGAACCGACGATCTCTGGACTCAGAGACCGCGACGCTACCCACTGGGCCACCACCCGTTCATTATTATTATATTGTTCTTATTATTATTATATTCGGTCCTCTGCTGTTTTTTATTTTTCTTGATTCCCAGATGACAAAAAATATAGTATTCTTCATTATGAGTAGTTATTAATTTGCTTTTAATGAAAGACTTGAATTTAAAAAAATATATGTATTGGTACTAGGTACATCATTTATTTTATAGGGATTATTTTGGTACATGATCTTACCAATCGAAAAAGTCAACAAAACTTGCAGAAATGGTTAACAGAGGTCTTGAACCGAGAATGTGGAGGAAAGTCTACCAATGTGGATGTTGACCCAGAACAATTTGTTGGAACTACTCAGGTGTGGTAAAAATTATAAACAATATTATTTTTGGTATTATTGTATTTCATCATTCGCTACAACCCACTGAGGCTTTTCAATTTCTCTACTCATGCCTGTCTCCAGTTACCACTATTTATTTACTGTTTTTTAAATAACAAGTTACTTATAACTTTTTGAATTTTTAGATTCCAATCCTAGTAATTGGTACTAAATGGGACTTAGCGGAAGAAAAACAAAGAAATAATCAATACAGAAGAATGGCTGGGAGTATAGCAGAACAATGTGGAGCAGATGAAATATTTGTTAATTGTCACCAAACGAGGTAACTATGCTCCATTCATCATTTTTCATTTAAAAAATAAGGATGGTTAGTCAAAATAATTTTTTTACCATACTAATTTTTAAAATGAAAATTAATGATGGCTGTATTAAAAAATAAATGTAATCAAATATTGACATCAAATTTTGATTATGGTAAGAAAATTCTGTCTAGTTTAATTGAACTAGGCATATACTGTTCAAAATCTTAGAATCTTTTTAATTTTGTTTATAGACTATAAAAACTATTAGGTTATTTTTGAAACTTGATTTAATTGGCTGTTCCTCCATATAATCAGCCCCCAGAATTGTCCTTGGAATTTTATAAACACGCTTTTGCTTGATATCTAAAATGTGTGAAAATCATTGCTCTATTGCTAAATTCTAGTACAAATTCCAACTGCTTTTGTATGAAGGAATGGAGGGGACGAGCTGACTGTGCATCCTCTGAAGTACTTTTTATACACAAAATTGTATTTATTACTTTGTAATCAAACATTTAATTGAATCTGCATAGGTGATGTATTAGAGTAGTTGTTGTTAATATCTTGTTAGTGTACTAACGCAGTGCCTTATGCTCCATGTGTGAATAAGAGAAAAAAGAAGGAAGTTAATCTTGTTATTGTTCTGTTCTAGGTCTCTGGCCCCTGGAACCTCAAGCGCTGTGAAACTGAGTAGATTTTTTGATAAGGTATAAATTTATTTTTTAAGTCTCCTTTTATATACTTATATCGTCCTAAAACTAGGGATTTCTTGTGTACCGTAATTATTTATAGTAAGGTGTCTTTGAATACAAATATTAATATCACCATAAGATAATTTTTTGTTCAGTGTAAAAAAGGGAATTTAGGTATTTCTCATTATCCAACTCCCATAAAAATACGAACTTACGAAAAATGCTAAGTAAAATAGCAATACTATTATACAAAAAACAATTTACTGAAGTGTCTTTAAAGCAATCTAAAATCTTATTTTTACTAGAGTAGGTACCATAAGAGATCGATGCAATATAATTTTTTTAAATGCAAATAAAATAATTTAACAACTAGAAAAGAAAAGCGTAATTTTGAAAACTGACCTGTCACAAAAATTAAGTGCCTCGTAACATAGTGGTAGCGCATTTGGCTACCATGGATGAGGTTGCAGGTTCGATTCCCGTAGGGGGTCAACACGAAATATTTATTAACATGTGATTTTCATATTAATATTTTATGTGTGATACCTTGGACTGGTACTGAAGCGTATGACTGATCATCTTACATTCATGTAATAAAATGATTAAGATACACTGCACTTGGTGTACTGATGCAGTGCCCTATGCACCATTGGGTGCGGATATGGGAAAGTAGTAGTAGGTTAAATAAGCAGTATTTTATTTGAATTATTTGTTGTAAAACAGATACAATATTGTTATAGGTGATAGAGCACCGCTACTATTCAAGAGATGGTACGAGTCCCTTCTCTGACAAGAGGAAGATGACCTCACCCCTCGTGTCTCCGTACTCCTCCCCGCCCTCCAGTGCTTACTCTTCACCCTTACTTAGTCCCAAGTTTTATCACATGGACTGAATGCTATTTGTTTTACTTTTGTATATTGTTTGTATTTCGTATTAAATGGGGCAGGTCACGTGACCTGTGGTCGCTTCTCCGTGCAATTTAGTCCTCAATTTATTCTCTGGAGAAATGATTTTTTTACACGTTTTAGATGTAGACCAGAAGCATATTTTAGTCTTACTTTTTTGAGAAAATAAATTCATTTATCTTCTTAAATATAAATATGTAGGTAATATTAAAAAAATAAGAAGATGCAAATACGCCCTTTAATCAATATAAAAAAAACGTATGAAAAATAATTGCACTAGTGTTGAATTCCAGGGAGAAAATCGAGGACTACGACCATAATATGAAGGAACGACAATGGGCCATATGACCCGTCAATTTTTTGAATTGTGTGTTTTAGTAAAATAAACTTTAACTTGATGTCCTTACCTACTTAATTTGAGTTTTTTAAAAGAGGGTCGGTACTTGTTTGTGGAATTTTTCTTAGTATCTATGGTTTATAATAAAAATTATTCAAAGCAAATTATAAATTTTTGAATTGCTCCTTGTTTTACATTGAATAATAAAATGACATTTTAATGTGTCAAATAAATACAAAAATATGAAAAGGTTATAAAATCATAAAAAAACAATGATTTTCAAAATTTTAGTGTAAGTAAAAAGTTCATTGTTATGATTTAAAACAAATATGTTATTATATTCACTTATTATTATTATGGATAATTTATACAGCGCCGTTTTCGTATAAATATACCTCAAGGGCCTATTTTATGTACAGAAATATCAAATTATTTCAGATGGCTTTGACATTTTTGTTGGCTGCCAAAAACATTGGCAAATGCAGCGGCCTCTTCCAACCAATTATAAACTCTAGTAAAAATATTCAGAAAAATGTTTTTAAACCAACGCATTTTTGCCAACCAAAAAATACATTTTCAATTTCTTCTCTCGGAACGGAAAAAGCCTACTTTTCAGTGTACAGAAATATTTGTGAAGAAGCGACGCACTCAACATGTTAGGAGGTATTCTAGTGGAAACGACTCTGATCCTACTCCGCCTCTTCCACCCCTTCCCCGGTTAATGTACTTCCAAAATCCATTCACTTGGATGGTCAACAAATTCGATTTGAAAATTTTAGAAAAGGCATGGGATCCAACGTTCAATCAATCAGAGTTCATCAGAGGCACTAAACAGGTATGGAAATATGTATTTCAAAACCAATAGATAAAAACAGGGGATACTTCACTTTACGTGGTAGAGCTGTCAAAGTTCCACAAAAGTTTTTACTCTCTGGATTATAGAGGTACAGCATAGAAATGGGCAAAGCTGTGATTGGTTGGATTTAAAAATCTTAACCTACTGTATAAATTTCGCTTTAAAAAGCTATTTGATTTTAAATTATTTTATTAAACCCATCATTTAACCTACTGTATAAATTTCATAACCTATTATAAAGGATATTGCTTTTAAATAGCTATTTAATTTAAATTATTTTATTAAACCCAACCTATCTTTACCCACTGTATAAATTTCATAACCTATTATCTATGGATTTACCAATAGACTAGTCCTCATAAAAGTTACCACGTAAAGTGAAGTTTCCCCTAAAAACACGCTTTACCCTAACTTACTTTCAAACACAAAAATAGCATAAAATACTATAATACTGTAAGATAACTGAGAATAATAACTTCGCTCTAAAAAGGTCAATTTTAAGTCCATAGTGAACCATGCAAGTGACAACTAAGAACTACAGTAAAAAAGCTTTAAATTTTCATAAGAAAAGTGATTTGCCAATAAAGTTCGATCTCTCATCTACCAATAATACTAAGGTTTGATTCAGTAGATAAATGGTAATTCCACTAGGCAATATCACGGGTGACCCAACTGGTGGCGCAGGGTGACATGAGGGAGCTGAGCGGGCTCCTGACGCGGGCAGCTTCCTCCCACCTGGAGACAGACCTCCGCCAGCTGGAGCCCGGAGCCATCCGCTCCTTTCTGGCCATCGAGCCTGACAACATCAAGGTGGCGGCACCCAGAAGGATTCGCTTTCTTAAATATCAGGGTACTCCTATCATCTAATCATTTGTTGTGATAAGTATTTTGATGTTCTTTTAATAGTTCTGTACCCAAAAGCCAAAAAGCCACGTTTTAAATATTGTAATTGTTTTTCAAGAGACGCATTTTAGTGAGTTTTAGCTGTTTTTTTTGGTTAATTGTAATTTTTTTTACACTGCTATAAGAAATACAGCAAACTCGGCTGAAAATCATTCAAATGCATCTCCTGAAAAATGACCTTCTTAAAGATATAGCTTTTTTACTCTTAGGTACAGCGAGTACAGAAATGTACCTTAGAAACTTATTTACCAGATCACATGTTAATTCCAAGGAAGTATTATAAAAAAGTTGGCTAATACTGCATCTATATAGAAAATAATGTGCTAGAATAGAAAATAAAGAGTTGCATAAAAGACAAATATCTACAAGTTAGTTTTGCAATTCTCACTCTTTTGGAAGCTAGATAACAGAGGCAACATAAGAGTAGTTTTAATTTGAGTTAAAATTTATTCATTATTTACAATTTTTCATATCGTAATTCTTTCTTTATGAGTTCAGCTAGTGTTCATCAATCTTCACATTTCAGATCGAAAATTCTGCGATGTGGATATGATGTTTGTTGCCCTGAAGTGGGTGTCGTCTCAACAGGCAGACGGTCTGGTTTTCCTGGAAATCTTTGCCAGTTTCCGGAGGGAATACACTCCACACTCCATTCCAGAATGGACTATAGCGTATATGAAAATTATTAAACTCAATCTATTAGAAAGCAGAACATGATAGGTAATATCTATACGTTCAATATACATATAACTAAAAACAAATTATAAAAAAAACTTTACGTATGACTGTGCAATATTTTAATAAATGCATTTTTCTTTCATATGTTAAAATAATGATATTATTGAGACTAGCATAAAATTGACTTAGTTCTCCATCAGTATTAGTTTTGTCAATAAATGATAACACATTGTATTTAATAACAGTAGTTACTTTTATTTATCTTAAATTATTATTATGTACATTTAAGTTTTTACTTTTCTTTTTTGGTGAATAGTATAAATTGTTGTAAAGTATCCGCAATAGAAGTAATCAGGGTATTGGAATATCTACAAAGCCCACACTCGAACGTAATCAACTTGAAGAGAAGCATCGGCTCCGTCATTCTGATCCAGTTTCCAGGTCGGGAGCCACTTGGATTTGCCACTCCAGAAATCTTTCATTGCCTGGAAAATAACAAAAAAATATTCATATCTTATTTTATTGATAGTAAAATCTGACATAGTGATATTAAAAATAAATGTGTAATGAATTTGTCCGATTTTCCAATCAATCAATTGCTAAATATGTTTTACAATATAGTTTCTGTTACTTTGAGCTTCTTTTGGGAGGTTTCTGTAGTATTCTTGTTTATGGTTAGCTTTGGTCTTGTGAATTATTTTGATTTGTTCTTACCGTTGGAGAGTCATTCTTCCACGGTTTGGGGTCTGGATTTTTTGCTTCATCAGGGAAGAAGTTTGTTCCACCGACAGCCAAATTGAGGATAATGTAGAACTAAAAAATATCAAATTATTGCTGTAATAAAAAATACCATAAAATAAAGGTGATGGCACTTGACATTTACATGCAGTATAAAGTTTTGTAAATATTGGCATTTACATAAACATGGTAACCAAAATGTTGTGCCTCATTGCCGTAGGGCCGACAATAATGATCACATTTGTATGTCACATTAAATTTTGTATATTATTATGTTAATATTTACAAACTTCATGCCACAAATAAACGTTAAAGCCCTTCTTGAAACTAATATAGTTATTACAATTTGACATCTCAACAGAGACAAGAAGTTTGGAGGGGGAAATGGACTAAGAGTTTACAGGGCTTATGATCTGTCATTGGCTGGGTTAAGTGGCTACTTGATGTATTTTAACATTCCCCATTTCGCCTAGTGTTTTATATCCATATCTGCCAATTATCAGAACTTGTATATATACAGTGAAATGGCGCAATGCTTCACATGTGAAAACTCTCTGTCATCCATTGAGAAAATTGCTAAGCATATTAGCAGAAACCTTTATGATTATAAGTGAGATTCTTCAATTTATTACGCTTATAACTTTTAAAAGCTATTTTTTTATAGACAACATTTAGAGTGTGTCCAAATACTAGTGGTCCAAAACTGGATTTCACATCAAATAATACATAACATCAAATTGACATCTCAACAGAGACGATTAGTTAGAAAGGGAATGTGGATATCTATATAGGTCATATGACCTATATAGTTATCCTATGTCATAATATATAGAAATAAAGGGCATATCCATATTCCCTTCCAAACTTCTCGTCTCTATTGAGATGTCAAATTGTAATGTAATGTTAGCCCGTAATGGGTGAAATCCAGATTTTGTCTAAAAGTATTTGGACACACTCAATTTTTTTGTATCCTTACATAACAGAAACCTGGACATACCACTTACACTTCATATATGAGGGTCGCTCAATATAAAGAAGGTAGTATAGTATTAAAATGATCAAGATACGCTGCACTTGGTAAACCAATGCAGTGCCCTATGCACCATTGGGTTTGGATAAGGGATAGTAGTAGTAGTATATTATTATGTATTTCTTACCTCTTGATCAAAAGGCGCCATTTTGGATCCGTACCTCAGGGGGTTTTCAACTTTAGGAGCAGCTGTAGCGAAGTTTCCGTGTTGCCAGAAACCCCCTGCTGGTGGAGTCACTCTTCCCAACTCAACACCGTCAATACCGAACTTCATGTAGTCTTCAATTTAAACAAAATAATTTAGCAAAGTGTCCACTCAGTACATATAGGTATAGGTGAAATCACAACAGAGGAATGAAAGGGTATTTAAGTATTCAAGCGGTTGCCGGTTGGTTTGTCCATCATAAGCCAGCTTATGTGGCCACAGGACATACATATTTATCATGTACTACGTATAATACATACATACGAGTAGGTACATTTACAAAACGATTATTTATTATTACATATTAGGTATTTATAAAAGGTAGGTAGCTACCTACAAACTCCGAGCGACCCGCCCGGCGAAGCGCGTAGAGTAGAGTGTCGCGTCGACGTGCTTGGTAAAATACATGGTAAAGTTAAAAGGACCCAACTATCTTGACAGCTCACTGCAAACCTATACCGTATGTCGCGCCATTTTACACTGTAAGCGCTGTTAGATAGCTTTATTTCGGTAGTAGAAAATTTGTTTGGAAACAAAGCCGTTGCGTCAAGATTGCTCCAATAGCTATTGAAACTTAGGCACTTATTCGGGCGGGGAATAGCTACGGGAATTGTACAATACCTAATGCTTACTACAGTAACCACGGGGCGCGGCGCACTGCGGTTGCCGAATTTTTACAGTTTACAATTTATAAATGAATAAGAACATGGTGTAGTTCTCGAAAGAAATTGTTGAAGATTTTAACGCCTATTTATAACGTAAAATTAAATGCTGTTTCATTATGTATGATTTTAGCATGATTAAGACAAGAACTTTAGTGATAATTGATAACATGATAACATACCTGGTGTCCATTCCAGTTGATACTTCTTGAAAGAAGTGTGGTAGCCGACTGGGTCGTTCCTTTCAAAGTGGGCCGTGTACCAAGCGTTGAGTGCAGGATAAGGTCCAAAGTGCATGGTGGATCCACCTTGCTGCACTCCGATGTTTACTCCGTTAATGGTCAGGTCCCTGTTACCGCGAGATTCCATCATGTCAATTTCTCCAGAGGAAGGCCATGTACCATAATGGTTATAGGCAGGCATGAGCCAAATTGCTGCAAGAAATAAGAATGATCTAGCTATTGAATTTATTCAGAAGCTATCTATAGAACAAGACAAAAACGTTATTTTTAAATCTTTTTTATGTTGGTTATTATAAAAAAAGAGCAGAAAAAATTTAAACTTCTTCAAGTCTAGTGTTTCCTATGAAAACTATATCTATAAATGTATGTACCTAGTTACCGAAAATTATTTATTCTGCTGGAATCTCCTTTTCCTTAAATATATTTTTTATCTAATTATCACTACTACTTTCTACTTTCTGTTGTCCGCACATAATGGTGCATAGAGCACTGCATTGTTAAACCAAGTGCAGTGTATCTTATTTAAAAAATATTAAGTTAGAGAAAAATTAATGGTTTCATATTATGTTTATAGTATAGGTAGGTAAATAAATACTATCAATTGGTGACCGAAAATGACGAGTCCTTAAGCCAAATGTATTTTTAAGTATATTGGGGTTTGGCTTGGCACGATAAGTAAACTTCATCTGAATTAACAAAAGTAGATATGGGGTGGGTTCACTTTATTTTGTACCTGGCCACAGCCAATCTCCCGCGGGCATCTTGGCAGAGATTTCAACGCGTCCATACCGGAAGTTGAAGGACTGCACGGTTCGGAGGCGGGCACTCTTGGTGGGGTTGATGATGTTGTTAGCATTTCCGGTACGGGAACATCCGAAAAAGGCAGGATTGGTACAACTGGAATCGTAAAAAGGCATTAATTAATACTATGGTACGTTTTACTTCTATGGTAATCCTGAGGAGATGAACCATTACGTCAAGTATTTGTCAACATTCTTTGAACCTTTGTGTAATTAATGGTCGGCATAATCCAAGTTAGATGAAAATTAGGTAGGTATATAAGTATCTAAGTATTACTGGATAAGCTCACTTTTTTTTTTACTTCCTCATCTTTATTGTTTCCGATAAATAACATTCCTCAAAATAAATTGTCAGATTTTATCACCATTTCATTTTTTTATTACCTTCTGCAAAATTGATATTTAATACGTATTTTTTTTGTTTCCTAGTAAAATGATTAGTATTACCGATCAGCGGGGCCACCTCCTTCTACGTCCAGAGTTCCAGAGGTCAGGAAGCCCTCCCCAGTCTGGTCTGAGAGGAGACTCGGTCTAATGTAAAGGATTCCGTCCTTGGTGAAGCTGTTGGTTCTGTTGTTGTTGTACCACTGGAACTCCCAGTTCTGGAAATAAAGCGTGGCATAATTGATTTAGTCAGTTTAGTGATTACATTGGTCTGCAATGAAGTGCTCTTTTGAATAAAAATATGACGAAAATTAAAAGTTTAACGTGCTTAATATATCTCTGCTTTTATTTTTTACTATCCCGTCTAGGTTTTTTTTATGTTTTTTTTTATTATGTATTAAAATTTCAGTAATTTCTTGTGTTTCGTTCTCGCAGTAATGCTACTTTATTTTAATTATCGGAATTATCGTAATTGTACAAAGTAATTGTAAGTTATACCAAAGCAACTTGCATTGGTGTCAACTCTGCTTGCCAACTTCAAACCGGCTGGTGACTCTAAAGCTGAAATCGGTCTGAAAATGCTCCAAAGCAGCCGTTTCAGTCATGGTACCAATATAAAATTTTAACGACGCCGAAGTTTCGCGTTAAAAAAAACTTATTGATTAAACCACATTTTTAAACGTTTTCCACTGAGCGCCCATGTTTTGGATGTGGCGAGCTTCAGTTAAGCTGCCGCTTTTTCATATATTTCTGAAACTTTCAGGATTTTCAGGATGTTCTCACATAGACAGAGTCGGGCTCCGCGAAATAAGGCAATACGTAGAAACGGAATAATTGATCCAAGTAACTCACGCCGCCACCAGAGAGGGTGTTCTCGTGCTGCCACTTGTAGTTGTCTAGGTAGTCGAAGGTCTCCTCGAACATGAGCTCGCCGGCGCAGATCTCCTTAGGCACGTGCGTGCCGCTGGCCGACGAGGCGGAGGGGTTGCACGCCCTGGGCTCCGCGGAGCACAGTGACGCCAGAACCAGCAACACAGCTGGGGCGATCAGACCCTTCATTATTAATCTAGAGATAAGAAAAAAATTATACGAGTAATTCACTTAACGGTTTTCACAACAACCATGTTTTTCATGCATCTCCGTCTAATAGAGCATAGGGCACTGCATAGGTAGTAATTACACCAGTGCAGTGTATTTTTAAAATATTATTACACAAAGGTTAGATGACCAGTTTTACGCTTCAGTACTAGGTTCAAGGGATCACACTTACATTAATGTGTTAAAACACATTTTAAATCAATATTAATTTGATATTGACTCCCACGTTAATCGAACCCGCGACCTCATGCATGGTAGCCAAACACGCTAACCACTACACCACGAGGCGGACAAACTACCCCTATAGTTAATCTACCTTAAAATAATGATATGTAACCACATAAACTAAGCTTTGATTGAAAAATCATATTGTAAACCATGTCTTTTGCGCTTTACTCAATTTCGGTAGAAATTAGAAAGGGAGATTTTATGCGTCGATATATACGAGTATATAAATCTTATTTGTACAAGAGTGTGAAATATGCCTAACAGTAGTTAGTATCTAACAGTAGAGCAGTGAGTAAGTACAAAAATCTTACCAATAAGGAATAATGTATGCAGTATTTTAACGTTGAAGAGTTACATTTAATACTGTTGCCTAAAAGGTACATTCCAAGTTTTATATATACATTACAATTTTCATATTTTTCTCACAACATTAGGCCAAAATAAAAGAAATATTTTTCCTTAACAAACAAAACTAGTTCTTCCTATCTACCATTTCTAAGTAAATCGATTATATTTAGACTTATTTAGCAACATATATACGAGCGAAGATTTTTGTAATTTATGATTCTTTCGTAGAACATAAATATTTATGTACCTACACATAAAAGTTTATGACTTTTTGAAGAGCGCGCTCAATTCATCGTACAGTGTATTTAAGATAAAATTAACGTATTTACTTAAGTTTTTAAATCTTTGGAACGCCAACAACCTCTAAAAACGTAAAAAAATTACGAAAAATAATATACTATAACTTAATGTTTTTCAGTGCGCAGTATCAATTATTTAAAAAAGCATTTTGTAGAAAAAGCTTAGTAAGGGAAGAATCACTATAAACTACTACCACTACTATCCCTTATCCGCACCCAATGGTGCATAGGGCACTGCATTGGTACACCAAGTGCAGTGTATCTTGATCATTTAAACTATAAACTACGAATTAAAAAACTTAGTTTGAATAAATTGAGAAAAACTATTTAAATAAAACTCTTTGTTTTTAACTAGTTGTCTGGAAATTAGTCGGGAGTTTTATGAATAAAAAGTAGTTAAAAATAAATAGTCTTATTAAAACAATTTATAATGAATAACTACAAAGTGAGTGCTTCGAACATAAATTTAATATTGAAATAAATGAAAAATCACTAACCTCTGGTGGTTTTTCGTCTTTGTAGAAACTAATCATAAAGAATTACAATCACAGCATTTTATACAAATACTTACCTTTTATCAAATGCCTATAAATAAACGTAATCATTGTTCTACAGATCATCTTCTGCGATTATCTTCAAATTTCATGAATATTCAAATAAAATGTACCTATTACGATAGTCGAAATTATTTCACTAAGAAATTACGTACGTACCTATTCAACACAGTTTAAAGTTCAGATTACCGTAAAGGCACCCACAAAAATATTGTATACATAAGAGTATTTAAATTTAGTTTTCTTGATTCTTCCTAAATATCTCATAGGTACTATGATTGCATAACTACATATACCTACCTACACTACTACTACTTTCCCTTAGACGCCCCGATGGTGCATAGGGCACTGCAATGGTAAGCCAAGTGCAGTGTATCTTGATAATTTTACTACACGAAGGTAAGATGATCAGTCTTACGTTTCAGACCTACCTTACCTACCTACGCACATGCATATCATAATTATGTCAGTATCTGATAAACGAAAAACACAATATCTTAACAATAATTGATTAAAAAGAGATATAAATTTTATATACAGCACAATCAATTGAATTAATCTTCGATTGCTAGATAATTTGATATTTAGTAAGAGGTGATTTTAATGAAAAATTGTTATTTTTTAAATATCTTGTTTTGGCTATAATATTATTTATTGTGTAACGGGGAGATAGGAGGGAGTGACCCGGAGCGGGGGCGGGGGGCGGGGATACCGCATCATAAAGCAAGTTTATTTTCTTAAGTTCTTCGGAGCATCTAATGAGGGGCGTGGCGTGGGTGAGTTCAAAAGGTAATAGTGACCCGCTGGCGCTAGTGCCAGCATTACTATTGCTGTGAATCTTTTCACCCGTTTGCGTCATAATAATCATTGTTACGGTAGAAGTTTAGAAATTTATTGAAAAATAACATTTTTACAGAAAAGTGAAAATCAAGCTATGGATAGGGAGAAAAGTCCAGCTATTATCATTTTTAGTGTTTTTCTTGGGAAAATTACATTATTACATTGGTTTGCTTGAACTAAGCAAATGATTGAGAGTACTTGAAAAAAACGCATTTTGTTTTTTACCGATTTCCTTTTCTACCCTTTTTCTGCTCAGTTTTCTAGTTACATGGGTACATATGTTTTCTACTTAAGGTATTCTATTTGCCGGACTGTATAAGGTTTTCTTCTTATACAGTCCGGCAAATTCTATTTAGAAAAGTTGAATTTTAAGGTGATTCTGTGATATCGGTTTCAACCTTCGCAAAATTATTAGTCGACGGTTTCAACTACTTATAACCCTTTTAAAAATATTTTTTAACTAGAATGTACCAATATTGAGTTTACACAGCATATGAAGACATTTATATATCTATTACTTCTCTCCCTTATCCGCACCCAATGGTGCATTGCATTGAAAGTGCAGTGAAGCTTGATAATTTGTTACAACATACATTTCAATAAAATGTTTTTTTAAACATATCTATATTTTAATTGCCAGGAAGTCAATCAACGTAAAATCTATTAACAATATCTTATAAACAAAATCAAATAAAAAAATACTGTATCCTTACTTGTGATCGTAATGGTGTAAACTTCCAGAACTAAGGATTATCAACGGCTCTTCACTATTTTATACTTCCTACATATTTGAACTAATCTATTACCAAAATTTGACAGATTATCAATCTTGTTTAGTGTAACTAGATATAATTGGATAAGTAGATGTAAATAAAAACGGATATTCATTTTATAGGGTATTTAAAAAATATCGTTTTTTGCGGTTATTATTATTATTATTATTATGGATAATTTATATAGCACCGTTTTCGTATAAATATACCACAAATGTTCAGAGAAACACAAGCGATCTGGGATAATAATTTAAAGTTGTTTTGATTTAAAAAAATATATTTTACTGTAATTTATTTTTAATTAATATAGTTTTGACTTGCAAATACTATCCATGTCATTTATTTAAATAAATAGTATATAGATCTGTTGCCTTGCAGCAGGATATTACTATAGCTGCGAATCATGGCATCTAACCTAACCTAACTAACCTTTGCCTAAATAATAGTAGTTTTCTAATTTAAAAAAATTGTAGATAACTAAACAAAGCCAATAAATTAAATTTATATTGTACAGAAACTGTCTACTAACCTACTACCAACTGCTACAAACTGAGTCTTATTTTATTTTTTTTTTAGCTGTATTTCATGTGTTTCGTTTGTATCTCCCCAAGATCATTTAATATTTTAATATTAGGTCTAGAATTTTTACTAAAATGTATCCAATAAAATCTTTAATGATAACATACGCAGGCTGTAGTTTACGAATAGCTTATCTGATAACAGTATTGTGTAATATATATTGTGAAATAGTATGCAATAGTTGGAATTTAGAACATTCAAGAATATATTATAATCCTTTGAGATTTATCAATAATTAATTATTAGGTAAGTGGGTTTTAATAATCGCGATAAAATTGAATGACAATTCCAAAATAGAGGATGAAAAATATTTTCCATATTATTATCTTTACAATTTTTATAATCATTTAAATTCAAGTGTTAATCAACTTAACAAAGAGAAATTCGCAAAATGGTACGTTAAGACTTTAGGCAATACAATCTGCAATATTAGTTCTGCTTAAATATTCTGCATATATATTCTGGTTGTGAGTACTTTATTATTTATTGTATATTATTGGGTATTTGTTATTATTTATTGTATTTATTGTATATTATATAATTGTCTTATTATTCATAACAATTTCAATATATTCTTAGTATGAAATATCTGTCACAGAAATCATAAATATTGTACTTGATATTGCTAAATTCTCATTTTGACATTTCCATACCTTAGTAATAACTCTTTTTTTATTTTATTATTAATTTGCCACATTTTTTTATGAATGCTTTTGCATATTATACTCGTATTAAAATTTGAATATTCTCTTGCATGGTATGTAAAGTTCTAATATTTATAATAATTTCAATATTTTCATACATAGTTTGTAATGTTTTAATATTTATAACAATTTCAATATTTTCTGGTATTTAATGTATTAATGCTATAAACAGTTTTTATATTTTCTTAGTTTGTAATGTTTTTAATAATTATAATAATTTCAATATTTCATTACCATTAGTATGTAGTGTTTTATGTTAATTTTTCATATTCATATTCAGTCTAAACTGTTGAGCGGGAAAAATAAAATTTTCAAGTTGTCAAAAATGAAAAAGTCGAAAAATATGTTTAAATTTATGTGGAGACCGAGAAACCCGACGCCTCAAGGACGTCCATCGATAAGATGATATCAAGAAGTTTGCTAGAAGACGGTGGATGGGGACGGTGCTGGATCGGGAGGAGTGGAGGCGGCGGGGGAGGCCTATATCCAGCAGTGGACCTTCACGGGCTGATATGATGATGGTGATGATAATCTTTACAATAGTTAATTTTACACAATTATATCGCTGTCATTTGTTCGCGTACATAATCGTAAATTCATCCGTATTTTTTTATCACACTAACAATCTTAAAATCGCGGTTTAGCTTGTTGAAAAAATCGGTAGAGTTGGCTGGACTGAAAAAAGACTCAATAGTCTTTAAAGCAGTCTAGGGAAAGGGTGGGACTTTCATTGTATAATTATATCGCTGTTTCCGTCATAAAGTAACTAAAATATATGGTTTTGGGAATTAATACGTTTAAATGTTTTTTGTCAACGAAATGCATTTTTTTTAATCATTTGAAAATATTTTGACGGAAGAAACAAAATACTGTGGTACAAATGAGACACTCAAATTGGTATGTAAACAAGTTTATTTATAAAAATCATAATAATCAAGATTACAGAGCCCAAACTCTAACGTAATCAACCTGAAGAGATGCATCTGCTCCCTCGTCTTTATCCAGGTTCCAAGTTGGCAGCCATTTTGATGTTTGGTTCCAAAAATCTCTCATTATCTGAAATTGAATTTCAAGGACAAATCATGACAAATATATAAATGGAAGGTTATCAAGACTAAACTTATTTATTAAAAATTAGAACATATTTTAAATGTACTGATTGAATAATAATATCTTTTTTCTAAACGGCAAAGCGCCTGATTTCGAGTGATACATACATAATAATATAACGCTTAAATAAAACTTAGGAGAAGCAAAGAAGATGTATTTTATAAATTATGAAGTGTTTTCTGGGTTAGAGAAATATTTTTTTTTTACCGTAGGGGTAGGAGAATCATTGATCCACGGCTTTTCATCAGGGTTTACAGCATCATCAGGGAAGTAGTTTATACCACCAACTGCCAAATTAAGAATGATGTAGAACTGTAAACAAGCAAACAAATTAATAAATCTAATTGATGCATGAATACGTGCTAGGTAGGTACATTGAACTCACAAGAGTAAATATTTAGCTAAAATTGGTCAAATCTAACAACCTGTTGGTCAAATGGTGCCATCTTGCTGCCGAATCTCCAAGGGTTCTTGACTCCAGGAGCCTGTTCTTCAAACTTTGCCAGTTCGAAAAATCCACCGGCAGGTGGTGTTACTTTGCCAGTCTCGACACCATCAATACTAAACTTTATGTAATCTGAAAAAATAATATTTTAACAGTTAGGTAGTAAAAATACTGTTGGAAATTTCAATAAAAGAAAAAAATACGTTTTTCAAAAAACGTAAAGTTTTTGAAAAATTGACGTACCTAAAATACACAATAGTTAGAGAAGATAGAAAACAAAACAGGGGTTTACCAAAAAAAACAAAGCAAATAGAATAGTTTAAACATTATTTTTACTGGTGTTCTCTGCAAATAGTTTGAAAAATCAAAGACGGTAAAATAATAAAGGACATTTGATTTTACAAAATATGTTGATGTCATCAAATGAAAATAAAACTTTTGGTGGCATGACAAGTATTATGAAATTAAAGTGACCCCCTTTTCAAAGACCAATTCAAAAACGATTGAGTCTGTCTTCTTGCAAAACTAATCTGCGAGACTTATATATATATTTAGTTTTAACAGAAATATATGTATAACAAATGAGAGGTTACCCATATGTATTTGTATGTGCGCGGCAAAATGCTTTCATTGTTCTTAACTGTCTTAGCTATAATAGTATAATAAACACATTCATCCCAACCTGATCAAAGAGCTGGCCCAAATTTACAGTGAAGCGGATATTTGTAATTTTCTACATTTTTTTTAGTCGTTAGTTACAACTACCTCCCACCTCTCACCTAATTACCGCGCCGCCATCGCCATCCCCAGTTTCCTTCCCCCATCCACGCCCAGAGAACACGCGGTCGTGTTCCAGACCGACTCCAAAGGTAGGAATGGGTTGAAAGGACTAATGAGGAGGGGAGATTAAGGGGTAAAATATTACTCGCAAGCATTCTGAATATAACAGATTATAATATCCTGACCTGACTTGGGAGAAAACACATTAACTGGCGGCTGAACGCTTGACTTAGGGGCAGTTTGTGAAATGTATAGAGAATATGGGATGATGATAATGATGAGTATCACAAATCACATAACCTAGCTATGATTTATTTAAGTATTTAGATATACCTGGTGTCCACTCCAGTTGATATTTCCTAAAAGAGTTGTGGTATCCGGCAGAATCGTTGGTTTCGAACTGCCTCCGGCCAGCCATCGAGTCCAGGGTAGGGCCCGTAGTGCATGGTGGATACCGCTAACTCCGCTCCGATGTTGGTACCATTGACGGTCAGGTTCCTGTTCCCACGGCACTCCATGATGTCGATCTCCCCTGACGAGGGCCAGGTTCCGTACGCGCTGTAAGCGGGCATCATCCAGATTGCTAAAAAGGAAAAAAAATATCCTCAAGCCATTTCCTGCATTGATAAATTACACTAACCTAACTAATTATCTCCTGTGTCTTTCTTTGGTTTACTAGCTCCTTTGCATCCTCTGAAAACGAGTAAGCGTCCCTTAGTGATAGCCATGGGTTCAAGATAAAATGTTTATTTCAATGTGGTTTTTCACATAAATATTCCATATTATGTGATACCTAGGACTGACGCTGAAGCTGCGACTGATCGTCTTGCCTTCAAGAAACACATGATCACGGAGCAATGCTTGGTGTAGGTACGATTCACCATTGGGTGTTTATAAGAGAAAGTATGTAAGTGAGGATTATCAAAAGTCTTTTAGGAAGAAATTGTTAAAATACTTTTTTGATGTATCTGCCAAAAATGGATCATAAGCCCTGTGGGCGCTCAAATGCTTTAATTTATTATCACCCTTACCACTTCCCTGAAAGAGCCTTTAGGCACAAAAAGATTCCACGCGACCACAGTAATGATGTGTATTTTGTACACCTTGAAAATGTGATTAAAAATCCTAAAAACATGAATATTCCCTTTTTATTGAACATTGTTGAAGTTGAAGAAATACTTTTATGTGATTCGCAATTATTCTATTACGGAAGAATACAAAAATTCTGAGGTCCGTATCTATTATATTTTACATATATTTTCTCATTATTGTCAAGTTGTAGTAAATACATATCATCAGGACGCGAAGGTTAAAAACTTCTTAATTTCTGTTGAAATATTTAGAAATATGAATATCTACAAATTAATGTGTAAAGTAAAATTTTTTGTGGATATGGATGATTTTTACATATTTGCTTACTCAAACTGCTGTTATATTCTTTCTAATGATGAATGATTTGTTTAAAACTACTCGCGTGTATAATCAATTACGGTTTAGGTCAAAATCCAAATGTCGCATTAACGGATCTTTAAAAGTTTGAGCAAAGTTATTACCTGGCCAGAGCCAATCTCCAGCAGGCATCTTGGCGGAGACTTCAACACGCCCATACCGGAAGTTGAAGGACTGTACTGTGCGGATGCGGGCACTCTTGATGGGGTTGATGATGTTGTCAGGTGTGCCAGTGCGGCTACAAACCGTTGAATAATGGGTTTGTGCAACTAGAATTAGGTACATTTTTGTTGTTTACAAGTTCGTATTTCAATCAACGCCAACGCCAACGGTTTGTTTGTTGGAAGTGATTTTTCTTTTTTTATAATTAAACAGACCCCCTACCTATCCGCAGGATTGCCTCCTTCCACACTAAGTGTTCCAGAGGACAAGAATTCTTCTCCAGTTTGGTCTGATAGAAGAGTTGGTGTGAGGTAAAGGAGCCCATCTTTGGTGTAGCTGTTGGATCTGTTGTTGCCGTACCATTGAAATTCCCAGTTCTACAAAAAAAAAACCAACAAATTAAAGTTAAAAAGAGTTAGTCCTAACAAGTGAATTATTGAACTTACTCCAAGAAATCATAACAATCATTGTTTTAAAGCACTTTATTATTTTTATTCTATTAATTTTGCAGTTACTGCTTCTTCATCAGGACTGTAGCATTATGTCCCGATGAAGTAGCGGTAGGTTACTTTGAAATCGGTTGACGAAAAATAGTAATAATAATAAAGGTATCTCATATCAAAGTGTGCTATCATATTAAAGTTATGGCCAATTAAAAAGTGGGTGCTACGAAATTTGTAAATATTATTTAATAATATTAAAGTCTCAAAGTTGGACATTGAGATTCCCAGTTGTTTTATATACTCGTAATACGACTAAGAAAGTGGTTGTCGAATATGACGCTGCGATTGCATTTTCTGGTCGCAACTTTAGCTCAGAATACGAAATATCGAACTTACTCCATTTCCCGAGAGTGTGTTCTCGTGCTGCCACTTGTGATTGTCCAGGATATCGAAGTTATCTTCGAAGATGAGGTCCCCGGAGCATACCTCCCGCGGGGCGTGGCTGCCGCTAACGGTGGTGGCGCTGGGCGAGCACTGCCTGGTCACTGTCTCCACGGACCCTGAAGGTACTATCGCTAGTGCTAGCACCACAACTGCTGTGAATTCTTTCATTTTAGATTTGAAACCAAATTGAACCCGCTAATGTTTTGCCACTGCCGTCCAGATACAAATTAAAGCGTCTTATTCAATGCTATTTAAATAAACCATTGTAGTTTTGACTAGACAAACTTCAAGTTATTATTTACTTATGCCTTAAGTTACTATTCCACAACACCTACCGCTGCGTTTCGTGTATTGTTTGATGTCGTCAGTAGCAAGCTACATACAGGAGCTACGTAATACATAAATAAATATTATAATCCTACATAATATAAAAAAAAAATTAATTTCTTAGTTTATTGTTCTGGTAGGTACCTGCTATTCATTCAGATTTTGAGAATATCCGCTGGAACTGCGATGGGAGGGTAAACCTTTTGTATCTCGATTTACGCCTAGATTACGATGTTCTTTAAAATATTCTTAGTTGACGAGGTGTAATTTTAGTTGACAAGGAGGTGTCGATCCTAGGAGAAGCTTTGTTTGATCTCGTTTGCGCCACAAGTGATGGATCTGTTATTCATAATTAACGTTATGAATACAAAATGAGTCATTATTATTAACTTACGCAGTGTGTGTGAAAGCACTAAACGTCTGAGCAAACTAACCGATTATGTCATTAATAATTAACTGTAAAATAATGTAATGATTAAGTGGAAAGTAACAAGTATTGACTATCAACTAAATCTTGTGGATTTTATACGATCTTGAACAGTTTTTAAGAAATTGATCACTTTGTAATATAATGTAAAAAATGATTAGGCTACACTGCTTGGTGTATCAATACAGTGCCTTATGTAGGTATGTGCGTAATGAATACTCAAGAAAATGTATAAAATGGTAGTCGTGTGCTTTATCGCCGTGGAATAGAGTCTTAAACAAAATTTGTTTGAATACGATTGTACATGTATGCTGTACCTAGGTAATTAATACAACTTATTTATTCATTCACGGCTGATGCCATTTGAAATGTTGAAAGGTTAAGTGCGTACATAATTAATAAAAACGTAATATTTTTACGAATTTTACAATTTATTGAATGTAATATCTAAAAAAGTATTAGCCCAATGTTTGTAGCACTCACATTGTGGTTTTCCATAATAATTATGAAATAAAACACACTTTTGTCATTCCTCAAGAACATGAAGAAAAAAATCACACATCGTTCATTTTTTAGCCAACCCGCTCCTTTTTTCTTATAACTGTAGTTAAATATGATATATTGTATGTGTTACACTATAATTTATATGATGGCAACACACGCTTTAAAAAAAAAAAATTAAAAAAAAACATTTGAGTTCTTTTGATATAATTTGCTAGAAAGAGCTGATCAGTTTCAACGACTTGGGAAAAAACCCATTTTTAATAATTTATAGTACGGAGAACGATATGTTTTTCGCTTTCGACTTTGCCTGGCAGCCTTGGTACTGGATTACATGCATATTATATCAGTCTATTTAATTTCACTACATACTAAAAAATATTTCCATTTCGGGCTGCTTTCAATAGTCGTAAATAACTGTGCCAAAAAAGCAGGAAACGAGTTGTGTTGGAGTGGGATTCGAACCTAGAGATTCTAATCGGGTATCCCCGACCACAACTCAGCTCGTTTTGAAAAATTTTTTCAACCGGAATTCTGGCGGTCTAACTTTGCTGGGCGTCACTTGTAATAAACGATTAAACTACAAAATTAGTAACTTTTGTATTTATAAATTTGTACTTTTTTCCAGAGTTTTTCTGTCTCTGTTGGGATATCAATAATATTAAATTTATTATTCATATACTAGATAATTTAAATAGTACTTTTAAAACAATAATAAGATTTTTCGTGCGCAGATTAAACAGTCTTTATTATTTCACATTATTGGGACCGTATCATCTTACATAAATTAATATATATGAGAAGTAAGAAAGATGAACTTGACCATGTTAAAAAACAATACTTTTTTAAATCAGTAAATTAGTATTAATATATTTCATTTTATATCCTATAGAGATGAAGTAGATTTTTTTTCAAATGAAATTTAAATATAGGGATATAAAATAAAATATATACCTACTCCCGTCTTTGGATAAATCCAGATTTGTGTGCAAGTATTTGAACACACCCAAAATGTTGTAAGTGGTAGTAAATTTAAGGAATGATTGTGTGAGTTACTATAATATCCTTATTTATTCTCTCGTGGGTTTTCTTAATAAGTAAATGAACAGGTAATGAAAACATATTTCAGTAACACAACTTTAATATTTCGCACAAGATTTTTCACAGAGCAGCAGAGTTTTCGAAGAACTTATAATTCTAGCATAAGATGGCTGGGGTTTTCCAAATAGAATTTCCATTTATTGGAGAAGTTTGCCATGGTAACTCCATCTATAATGCGGTGATCAGCGGACCAACTAACGCAGATTATGTGAGATTTTACAACATTCCAATTCTTGTCAAATCTGGGCAGAACCTGGACACAAGAGACATGATATGTTATCAAATTTACCATAATATAACATAATATCAAAGATGTTAACAAACTGTTTTTGACTGAATATATTTTTGACTGTTATTTTAGATGGAAAAGAAATAATAAGGTTTTGTCGAAATAATAATTTGCAAGTATTATATACTTCTCTTTTACCTGAATTTTTCCTAGAGCTCCTATGGAGACTTGTGGTGCCAATATGACTGGTTTGGTATATGTGCCACCAATCTTAAAACAAAAGCAATAGTTTTATATATGAAGATATTAATAAATTACATACATATATTTATGAATAAAAAAATCTTTCTAGAACAACCTCTAAGTAAGTTCCTCTCCAAGCACAAGAGCTCGCCTCTTTGAAAAAGCACAGCGAAAAAAAACAGATCAAAATGTATGTTGGTTTAAAAAAAGAAAATGTACAAAAATGTGTTGTATAAAAAATTCGTAAATAATTAGAATCTTACAAGCAGTTAACACTAAATCAATGGTAATAATTCGAATTAATATTGTACTAATTATCAACGATTTCGAATTCCATTACTTTTATATTTTGGACTATGAAAAAACAATAGTAGATTCAATAGATTTAAATCTTGAATGAATACAAACAAAGTTTATTAAGTAAAGCAATCTAAAAAATAATTGTAGGTAGGTACTCTGCAAAAACTACTAAATTGGCGAAAAATAATAAATAAATACAATACGTACTACGTACAATAGAAGAGAATATTCTGGTAGTTTGGTACTTACGATTCCAATATTAGAGAGGGAGAAGGTACCCCCCGTGAGGTCATCAGGTTTGAGGGTCTTCTTGATCCCGTCTTGTTGGAGCCTATTCAGTTCTGCTGCAATCTGAAGGATGGACTTCTGCTGCACATTCTAAAATCAATATATAGGAAAAACAAATATTAAATAATATTATGAAACTCTTTTCAAAAAAGCTTAAAGTAATGTAACAACTAATTTAGAGTACGTATCTTTGTATCCCTTATTCGCATAATATTTTGTGAAATTATGAGAAGAAAATATAAGTTGAACATAAAAATGCACAGTTGCTATAAAGAGACGGGTAGGCTAGACGAAGGTGATGGGTACAGTAAACACAAGTTAATGATATTAGTTTAAAATGGCGGTAATCTTAGGCGTAATGACATCAGACCAAAATACACAGATGGAGACTGCTGCGGCAGTCTCCATCTGTGTATTTTGTAAAATTCATAATCAAAATTCAAAATTAAAAAATCAAAATTCAAAATCCGAAATCAAAATTCGAAATCAAAATTCAAAATCGAAATAAAAAATCAGAATTCAAAATAAAAAATTCAAAATCAAAATCAAAATCAAATTTTAAATCAATTTTTTTTTTTGCCAACAAATTCGACATTTTCAAAATCAAAAGCAAAATTTTTGAATGTACAAAATTTAAAATCCAACTCAAAATTTCAAAATCTTAAATTTTTTGGTGCCAACCAGTGTTTTGATGTACAAAAATTTGCCTCGATTACTTAAATGGGTGTTTTTACCGTGACCTAGTTTTGAAGGCAAGGCACGTGCACATCACGCGTCTGCGATGTTATGACTGGCACGTGTCCTCGAGAGGAAAAAAAGACCCTCAGCTAAAAAGCTCATGGACAAATGTAAAACATGGTCAAGATTGACTGTACCAATGCAATGTCTGGGCACCATTGGGTGCGGATAATGAAAAGCAGTAGTAGTGGTTATCTTCCCGGTGATACCTTGATATTGGGCACGATGAGCCCGTTAGGCGTGTCCATAGCAACTCCGATATTGTGCGCCGCCTTGTACGTGACGTTCTCGCAGCCCTCGTCCACGCTGCTGTTCAGGATCGGAAACTGGCCCAGGCACAGGGAAGCCGCCTTTATGAAGAACGGCATGAAGGTCAGCTTCACCCCCGCGGCCGCCGCTGAACTCTTGGTGGTTGCTCTGATGGCGACCAGCTCTGTTACATCGATCTCGTCACTGTACACGAAGTGGGGGATTTTCTGGAAATTCATATATTAATAATATTGTAGATTATTAGAATTTCGCGAAGTTCATTGCTTGAATTATTATTTCTCCAATCCTGCTGTTCAATGAGTAAAAAGTCGTCAAGTAAAAAAAGCAAAAAAAAAAAACAAAAAAGGTGAAAAAAGAAGCCTCCAAAAGCTGTTGATACTTGCAGTTTCTCTTTGTCGGGCTTAATGAATTGTTAGCTAGGCTTGTCAAAAAAATTGTGAATTATTCAAGCTTACAGAAACTACATTATTTACCATTTTTGCTTGTAGACGAAATTAAGTTTTTTTGCACTTTACGGCTTTTTAGTCATCAGACTGCAGAATCCATCGATTTTCTTACATTATCTGTAAAAACACAGTAAGCCACTATCAAAGCTTAAAATAATAAGGAAAAAATATAAATTATGTCTTGTAATTTTTTAAATTCTGTTGAGCAACATCCATGTTAATTAATTTTCAATGTATTATATATGTACTTATATGTACACGGAAAAGTTTATTAAACATGTGAATATAAAACAAAATTGCATCGATTCAAACTATTGTGTAAAGAGCAACACTCATTAGCAAATACAATTCCGTTAAATAATATTCATCTTTAAATAAAACCGATAGTATTTGAAATTTAACGATTTTAATCTACAAAAAAGACGCCGTCGCGTCGGTCCAGGCTAGAAAAAGTATTTACCCAAAAAAAACACTGTAATAACAATAAACTAAGTATACGTTTAAAATCTCACCAAAGAGGCTGTCATCGTTTTGACCATAGCTTTAGTAAAGCCAGTAATGGGCACAACCTTATCTTGCCCACTGGAGCCTTGTACGAGTATGGAGTAGATTGGACGGATTCTGATATTGGCCTTCTCGCTACTTCCCTCATCTTGTCCACGTCGTTAGATTCTTCTGAAGAAATGTTCAGATATTTCAGGATATCTTCCTTCAGTACTCTTCCCCCTTTCCTGTTGAAGTGACATCGGATAAGTCTAACTGAAAATAATAGGAAAGTAGTTTGATTATCGTATTAAGTTTAATAGATAAATAGTTTTTAGGCAAAATTAAGAAATTTTTACGATGGTTTGATCATGTAGAGCAAATGATTGATGAAAAAAGACTAAAAGAAGTTATAATGCAAGTGTGCCTGGATGTAGAAGAAAGACATGGCATGATCAAGAGGACTTGGAATTGGACATGTGAAAAGTTGAAATAATCAAAAAGAAATCCAAAACACACAAGTCAATAAAATTTTTCTCAAATTAAAACTTAATTAGAATCGCAAGCGAACTTACTTTGTTTTGCATTGCTAATCTTCTTACAGCGGGAGTTGCTAATTTTCTTTCTGTGTTAAATATAGTTTCTTTTGGATTTTCTTTATGACTGCTTCCTAAAAAAAAAAAAAGTGGCATCATATTAATTATTACAGTATTTCATTCCGCTACGCGTTTGTGCTCTTCCTTGCAATTGGTTAAAAATAGCCCAAGAAGATCGGTCTTACGCTTCAGTGCCAAGTAAAAATATATGTTTACGTGAAAATCACTCTCAAATAAATATTTTCCGTTGACCTTCCATCGGGAATCGACCCGCGACCTCATGCATGGAGGCCAGAAGCGCTACCACATCTCTGTAGAGAAATAAAAAATATCTAATAGTAATGGCTTATAACATAATGTTTGAACACATTTTAATTAATAGTTATTTATCCCCTTAATAAAAGACTATGTTTATAGGTGTACAAATGTCGAAATTAGAGCAGAGTGCAAGGCTGAGATAAGCATTATCGACAAAATTAAGAAAGGGCTTTTACGATGGTTTGGTCATGAAAAAAGGCTAAAAGAAGTTTAAATGCAAGTGTGCCTGGATGTAGAAGCCGCGAAAGGCCGAGAAAGACATGGCATGACCAAGTAGGACAATAAAAACAAAAAAAAAAAAACAAAAAAAAAGTACTTGGAAGTGGACATGTGAAAAGTCGGAATAATCGGCGTATGTGCATGAGAGAAGATGTATGAATGTAGAGGAAGCAAAGAAAGTATGTCAGGACAGAGTGGTATGACGTTCTATTCTCTCTGCCTACCCCTACGGGGAAATGGCGTGATGGTTAGTTAGTTAGTTATCCCCTTATCAACACAGTGTAGTGGCAGTGCAGTTTATTTTGATTAATTTTCATGGTTGATTATTAATTTCATTTAGGTGAATTAGAAACGAACCTTTATCTGTTGGTTCAGTAGATTGTATTGATTCAATAGTCGTGGTAGTTTCTTCATCCTCGATGTCAACGTCGATCAGTGGCTGTCCAACTTGGGCTATGTCCTCCACTTTGTGGTATATCTTGGTGACCTTGCCTTCAAACCTGCTGGTGATGGTGACTGAAGCCTTATCACTTTGGACCTCGCAGATGTTCTGGAATTGCTCTATGACGTCTCCTTCCTTGACAAACCTGGAGAAATCATAATTAGTAAGTATTTACATAGCAGGGTAACAATTTTCATGGAGAATTTTAGATATGTTTAAAACTTGTGGGTAATATTGTAAAACTCGACTTATACTACTACTACTTACCCTTATCCGCACCCAATGGTGCATAGGGCACTGAAATGGTTCACCAAGTGCAGTGAAGGGATTTTGATAGAAGAGGAATTAACAATATAAAAGATTTTTGAAAGAATTGTTTTTTATGCTATTAATAAAGCTTGAAAATGATATTCTACTGAAAAATTTAAGGATTTAACTAGTGAAGAAAAATACTTTCCAAAAAGCATAACCTTAGGTGAAAGAAAGTCTTGCTGAAGTCATTTAAAACTAAATTTAATAATACTTTGATAAAACATAGTTCTAACCACCCAATAAATCGTTTAGGTTATTTCGGTAATAGGTAGGTATATAAAAACATTTTTTGGGAACTTACCATTCTTTGACACTAACTTCTTTGATACCCTCCCCTATGTCAGTTAGAATGTATGGTATTACTTTGTTTAGTGAATTGGATGTGTGTAATAAATTATTACGATAAGTGAACCCAAACGATTCTCTTCCTCGATTTGATAATAGCTGTCCGTAAAATAAACATTTTCGCCTTGTCTGAAAAAAGATAAAAAAACTTTAAGGTTAAGATATTTGTGTAACGAATGATTTTCATTAATTTGAAATTTATGTTAGAGGCACTCACTTTTTTTAGTTATTCATTATAAACTATTTAAAAGAAAAATAATAAAAAGTAGTTAAAAACGAAATGTTTCATAACCTGCAGGTGTGTCAACATAATATGATACACCAATTTTCATCCAAAGATTACCTAAAATAATTTTTTTTTAAATAGGAGAATGCAAAATTTTCACTTTTCTGACTTGATTACTTAAAATATGATTGAAATTATGATAATCGATCAGCACAGGAATATTTAAACCTGGTGACACCTCGTTCAGCACAAACCCCGGAAAATTTATCATATTTGTGCTGAGTGAAGTTTCACCTTAAAAAATTCTGTATCGTAAAACATATTATTATGTAACAGTACGATTTGGAAATTTCCACTAATAATAAAGCACCATGTCTTTGATTTCATCTATTGAGATTAGATTTTTAAATAATTTATTACTGTCTAATCTTCTGTACTTTTGTAAATATAGCTTAATTTTTTTAAATACACAGGTATTTTTTTATTTTTTAAATAAATATTGCACTTGACTGTAATGAACTGCTTTTATTTCAATTTTTTATCAAAACCATAACTGTGTAAATATCGTCCTTTCTCGTTTAGTCATCGACAAACCCTTTAGTGCAAATAGATAATAATAAGAAAGATAGATAAAAAGTACCTATGCTGTGTAATTCCATAATCAAAATTAAAATTAACTTGTGGAGTTAACACGAATATTTGGAAGACCAAAACAATGTAAGTATTTGTGTTGACTGAACTTTGCATAAGTAACAAGAAACACAAAAGTCAGTTTAACCTTTTGCGTTGACCTTCCCAACATAATATAACTGTATCGTGTGCTCTTAAATATGCGCACAACAAATTTGTTATAATTTTGTAGAACTTATACCTAAAAACTAACGTCAAAAAATCAATTTAAAAAAAAAAAAATATAATTCCATAATGAAAAAATTCATACCGAAAATTGTCTAAAATGAAAATGAATTGGCAAAAAAAAATTAATGTTAACTGACGAAAGTATATATTTTTATTTATTAATGTCTTAGGTTTATTTTTTGGTACCTAAGTTGGATATTCAAATACATAATGAAATATGCGGGTACGAAACCTAATTTCGTTCTTCAGCAGGTGAGTTGGATGGAGAATAGTACATATAACATGGTAGGTCCTGAAATGCAAAAAAATAATTCCAACTGCCAAGAACATATTTTTATAAACAATAGTACTGAGTTTTAATAACCTCATCCTGCTCCTTCCCATTGAAGTAATAAATTGTCAATATTTGTTAAATAAGGCATAATATCTTTCGATAAAACTTTATATATTTTTTAGTAAAAGATCAAGGTTATTTTAAATCAAGTATTTGGTAATAATACCCGTTTGTTAATGAGAGAGATAAACGCATTTTTACTGATAAAAATATTATATTTCCTACATTAAATTCAATCGAACGAAATGAATACTTGATAAACACAATCTTTACCTTCACAATCGATATATTTATGTGCCTATATTATTGGGAGTTAATCAAAACAGAAATATCTCAATATTAATTTGCAGTAATATTATTTACTATGAAATCTTGTATCACAATAGCGTTATATATGAATAATTTATAGTGCATTTATCATTTTCGTTCCTCAGCCGACCTGAGCGATGGGCGAGTAGCTCCTCGCACGTTCACAGTAGAACAGAGAACAGAGTACTGGTAACTGATAACACAGTATACTGACTGTACTGTAAACTGTAGCCAGCGGTACTCACTCACTGATATCACAGTAATACATATTTTACATAACATGTATTATGTTAGCTTATGTTTGTGATCTAACTGGGAATCGATGCAAGTGTGTCGTGAGTCCAGCACCTTAGCCCACTACCCACTATATATCTGTATACTCGTAGTATGGGTAAATTATTTGATTTAAAACATATTTTAATATTAAATTCTGGGATCAAATATGTACTAGTACTAATAAAACTTTTACTAAGAATGAATTTGCAATATCTACAGTTATCTACCTCTACTATTTTTTCGCTAATTATATTTCAATCAGTTTTAAACGTTGCGTTGTAAATAAATACGTACATCTATAATGAATGTGGAAAAGTCAAATGTGATGGTTTTTGAAAGAAATGTGAATATGACCGTATGTAATATTATAGTAAATGGAGACAGATTGAAGCAGGTTGAAGAATTTGTATATTTGGGAAGTAGAATGTTTACAAGAGACGGAAATGTGGATAAGGACATTGAGAGAAGAGTTAGTGCCGGAAACAGAGTTAATGGTGCCTTGAAATCGATACTGGCAAATAAGAACTTATCGAAAGAAGCAACATTGGCAGTACACAATGGAGTTCTGGTACCAACCCTTATGTATGGTAGTGAAGCGTGGTGTTGGAAAAAGAAGGATGAAAGTAGACTGAATGCTGTTGAAATGCGATATCTCAGGCGAATGTGTGGTAAGACTATGTATGATAGGTGTACAAATGTCGAAATTAGAGCAGAGTGCAAGGCTGAGATAAGCATTATCGACAAAATTAAGAAAGGGCTTTTACGATTGTTTGGTCATGTGGAACGAATGAGTGATGAAAGAACGGCTAAAAGAAGTTTAAATGCAAGTGTGCCTGGATGTAGAAGCCACGGTAGGCCGAGAAAGTCATGGCATGACCAAGTACGTCAATTACTTGAAAGAGGACATGTGAAAAGTCGGAATAACTGGCGTATGTGCATGATAAGATGACGTATGAATGTAGAGGAAGCAAAGGAAGTCTGTCAGGACAGAGTTGTATGGCGTTCTATCCTCTCTGCCTACCCCTACAAGGAAAGGGCGTGATGGTTTGTTAGTTAGTTAGTTATAATTATGTAGTAACCTATGAGTGTTAAGGAAAATAATTATGCAATAAATATTATTTAAATAACCTTAAAGTTATGATTTATATCCAATTTTCTTTAAAATCTTCCTGTAGTACAACGGCTTGCAAGATGCATAATGCACGTGTTTGGAGCGAAAAATAAAACATATTTTTGATATCGAATTTTGTATTTATTAAACATACGAAAACAATGGTACATGAAATAAGTAATGAATAATTGAATACAGGTATCTACAGTACGTGGTAATGTAATATTACAATCACAGCGAATGTCTATATATAATATATTATACAACCACCTTTTGGGGAAGGTCGGGGTCAAAGTAAAAGGGACACATTACTAAGTAATTAGTATAGGTACAAAATAACAATCATATAACATGTATCACAGCAACCAACTTGCAAACATCATCACTCCGAATTATTCGTGAAAACAATCATTGCAATCATTACATGAAGTTGCAAACTAATCACCTTACAGCCTTCAGGAAATATCTCATTTAGCAACCCAATATCCCCTCGGACACAGGGAAAAAAATTCTTCAAAATCCATTATTTTTTGCGTAAGCAATGTGTATATTACATATCAAAACCATGAAACATATGAAAAAATTGAATACGTAGTTTTCTGGAAATCGCATATCCCTTAGGTACCCCGCAGATTAGAGACTTTCTATCGGGCGATAGTTTTAGTCGGGTTGGGCTGCTAGCGCGCACACTGAATCAACAAAACAGTCGGGTTGGTGATGAGTGCGCACACTAGAGAACAGTCGGCCAACTCCTCTCGAATGATTTTCCAGTCAATAAACGATTTTTGAAGAGAGCGGTCGCAATGAATGTTGGAACAATATTGTCAAGAAAAGTTATTATTGCTGCAATATTACGAAGGAGAAAGCTATCGCCCAATTAAACGATCGACAAGTGTGCGCGCGTTTCCACGATAATATTGGGTTCACTGTTTATTATGACATGTAATCGTTTTATTGTTTCGCCTTGGTAGATATCCAAAAATTGTTTTTCATCCACATCTGTAGGAGATTAAGAGCCCCCGCAGACTAGAGACTTTATATCGTTCAGTCGGGCTTTTAATCAGTATGAAGATGTATGCAGGTGCGCATACTACAATGATCCGGTATCGGCCGATTGCTAAGTTTAATAGGCCTTGCGATTGCCTTTAAACTATCCTATCGAAAAACTATCAGCTGATAGCTTAATCAGTATGGCGCTCGGAAGAGCGTTTAATGTTGTTTTAAAATCAAAGTAAATAAAAAGATTTTTTTATTACCAAAATTTCCGATTTCCAGCAAAACGCCGTATTCTTAAATCTGCTATTTTGACACTGCTGTAAGACCGATGCCGAAATTTCAACATGTGACAGCAAAATACATTTTGATTTTTATGCTCCGCCTTTGTTTTGATCAGGGGACGGTCCGAGGAGGTTATTTTACCTAATTGCGTTAAGTCAGTAATTATTATTAATATCACTTACAAGGTGATATAGCTGTAAATATTAAGGGTTTTAGACCGCTGGCTTCGGCAGTCTGTATAAAATACAATCATAAATAAGTAAGGCGTTTGGGGCATGGAATGCACGTGACCTGTCTACAACTAACAATTAGTATATTGGAACAGGAGTCCTTACTTAATTTAATAATTTATAATCTTAACATTTAAAATCACTTTGTGGCTGACAAATGAACAGAAATGTGCTTTTATTATGCGCACTAAGTTGAACTAATACGTTTACAAAAACAGAAAACACTGTAAGGCTAAGTTTACAAAGTAAAATTGGTAACCATGTTGAGTAATCCGTAGTCGAAAATTCGTAGTGAAAGTGTTTGTTAACCTCTGATGGATGGTTTGAAATTTCTTCAGATTATAAGCGATAATAGCGTCTTAAAGATTAAAATTTTTGTAACCATCCAAAAATTTTACTATAATATTTTTATATAAGCACAATGCCATATAAGTAAAAAGTTGGTTTTATTTTATTGCATTTCTCTAACACTTAGTATGTAAGCCAAAATAGAGTGGTGTTGTGCCCCGTTTGTGTGATTATTATTGTAAAAATACTCGATACATGATGTGTTTCCCAAAATGAGTAAAAAACATTTTTTTCACACCCCTCTAAAACGAAAACGATCTCGGAATCAGGTCAGATATGGAATAAATGAAAACATAGTATGCAAAGAAGCTCTAAGGAGAAAGCTGACCCGTTATTATCCTGGTCGTGCAATGTAATATTTGTTAGTAAAAAAAATGTGAAAAAGGGTATTTTTAATACCTTATTAAAGATGGATATTTTTTTAGGTAATTTGAAAGATTTTGCATTATTTACTAGGATCTGAAATTCCTCTCATAAAGATTACTCAATTAAGTTACAGTTTCTAATGTAAAAATACTTATTTCATCAACAAAACGTGATCATATTTTTATCCATGAATGAGGGAATCCACTGTTTTCCAAAGTATTTTTTTTCTATAAACGTACTACTTAACTAAGCAAAAAAAATAATCAAATACCGCGCCAAATACTACTATGTACTAAGTGCGTCATTTTTGCAGGAGTGACGTCATAAAACGGGCGGCTAACGGCATTGCACGGCTAACATATTTCTCCAGCCAATAACAAAGCTGTCAAAAATCTATGCAAACGATTTCTCCAGCCAACTGTCAGTTAAACTGTCACAGCTGTTCTAGGGAGAGTGAATGGCGGCCATCTTTAAAAACGGAAACGGAAAACATAGCAGTGGATTTCCTCATTGGGAGAAACATTTTGAGAGTTAGAACAAGCTGTACAGACATTGAACTTCTATTTCTACGGATTGGAATATCGTTGTTTACAGAGGCAATTATCCTACACACTCAACATTTAATATCTTCGCGACGTCTAGTTACTTGCCCAGATATGTTTATGTAAACTATTGGCATGATAATATTATTATTAAGCACACTTAGGTACTTATAATAACCACTTCTCTCTGTCCGTCCGGGCTAAAGTAACACATGAACCTTACACGTTTTAATACGGTTATGTAGTACCTAACCTACGAGATATGCAAAAATGAAGTTTAGACGAAACAAGTTGATTTAAAATAAGGTAAAAATAATAGAGTGATTATCAGTCAAAATTTCTAAATAATGAAATCTTCCATTTGCGTACAATTTTTGACGGAAAATTACTCTATGCCGGCACATAGATATTTTCTCATGATTTTTTAATTATTAATCAAAGGCATTAATATGTTAGGTACCTATTTATATCATGTAATAAGTATGTAAATTGAACAATAATAATTCTTTTCTGACATTTGTATTCTTCTAACATTAAATGCGAATGCAAACAGTAAATACCAATAAATTTTATATTAAATAATTTAGGTTTTTGTTTTGTATGAAAAAATAATATTAAGTATTTATACGGATCTCATAAGTTTTATTTGTACATCTTGGTTTTTTATTTTGTATGTAAATTATCATAATATTATATTTCGATTATATTTTTCTGGTAGAACTGTTCCTAAATTTTACTAACCAAGTTTTTATGTTTCAACTAAAAATACTTAACAAGCCCTGTATTACTTTATTTACATTTAAAATTTTAAAATATTTAACACTGTCAAATAATAATATAATTGAAAATCACATTGAAAATCTTACGAATTAATTAATTTTTGTCAACTGGTTTTTTATCTAAATGAAAACTTCAAAATGATCCATGAAAAAAATACATTTCGTTCTATTTTTTACTGCATTACTATTAATATATACATAATATTGAAAACAAGGCGTTTGAATTTATGATGAAAATAAAACTGATATTACAAAGTGTGATTTGAGTCGATAAACAAGCAGATTTTTAATACTTCAAAGCAAACACCTAATTCGCAATTTAAAAAAAAAGTGTCAAGAGAGCAATGATAAATTAAAACGTTTGTTAAAGTAAAAAATATAACACGAATTTTAAAAATACTTCAAAATGAAAAGACGTTATACTGTAAAAATGCATTGGATAAAACATATTATTTTACATTGCAATAATTAAAGTTAGTAGGCGCAAAATCTTCGTTCATTGATTCTCCTAATTTATCAGTTACTTAATAAGAATAACAGTTTAAAGTTTTTACGAAATAAAAAGTGAAAGTTACGTGACAGAAGGTGTCGCTGCACTAATGGCGCATGTGTGTTGCAAGTCACGCGAATAACTGTTTTGCAACCACTGCACTAATATAAAGTTTGCAACACTTATTCAGATAAAAATTTTGCAGCTTTGAGCTTCCACTTCTAAATATTTTGAACAGTTTTTCAAGATTTTCAGGGAATTTCCAGGGTTTTCAGCCCAGAATCAAAATACTAAATTATCCGTAAAATATAATGAACAATGTCAGTCTTTATAAGCCATTTAAATCAATATTCTAATTGAATTTATGTGCCTTTTTATGTTTTAAAAGTAATTTTAAATAAAATAATTGAATTCTAATCATTATTATTAAAAGTGATTTTGGTTATTAGGTTATGTCGATGCTTTAATAATTACAACTAAATATTCAGTAAGTTAACGGCAAATTTCCCCTTTTAAAAGTTGAGCTGTATTTGCAGATAATTAATTTATTGAAATTCTACACATTTATTCACAGAAGCAAAATACACGTATAGTCAAAAGAAATTGTGATTACTTTACATATAAATAATTATCAATTTCTTAAGTTGTTTGGATTGAGATTGGTCTGCCGAAACACGACATATTTTTTTGTGATATTATAACAATGGGTGATGTGAACATCGTGCCTGTGTACGTACAATATTCAGTAATCTGGTGATGGTATTCTGAAATCCATGGGCAATCTACCATAAATCCACATCCTAATACGACTTTTGTATCACGAATTCGAAGCTTGAAATACGCTCATCAATGTTCGAAGCTTATAAATATTACGATTGGAAGTCTTTTATTTTTCTTACAAGTACACTAAATTGTAAAAAATAGATTCCGCAAAAACATTTAGATAGGTACACAAACAACATCGGCGTCCAATGAACACACAACACTAATTACGATTAATTTCGTTCACCCACGTGGAAAAAAGGGGAAACACTAAAGTTAGCGTCAGGTAACACGGGCTTGGTAATCTTAAATATTAGCGATCAGGAGGCAGCAGGCGCGCGCGGTCCTCGGGGGGGAGGGTTCGGGGGGGGGTGGGGGGGTGGCAGGGGGAGAGGGAGGGGGGGGGGGTGGGAGGTGGAGGGTAGGGGGGTGGGGGTGGGGGAGGGGGGGGGTGGGGGGGGGGTGGGGGGGGGGGGAACGGGATGGGGCGGGGGGGGGGGGGGATGGGGGCCGGGGGGGGTGGGGGGGGGGGGTGGGGGGGGGGGCAGAGGGATGGGGCGGCGCGTCAGGGGGGAGGGGGACGGGGGAAAAAGGCTGCGGGCGGCGCCCGCCGCCCCTGGGGGCGGGACGCCCCTGGGGAAATTTTTGCTTTTTTGGGGAAGGAAAGGGGGTTTTAATTTCG